>OZ038480.1:79938180-79948180 GCA_964036315.1 Acanthosepion esculentum
TATATATATATATATATATATATATATTTGACCTTCCATGACTTTTGAATATTCTAAGAGGAGACCTTACTGCACATAAGTATTAAGTTGTTCAGAAAAAATAATGTCTGATTTTAGAATAAACCGTCTGTGTCTAAACATATTATTATATAGTTGCATAAAAATCCATTACTCATTCCTAATTTTAAGTGTCCTCTTTGTTAATTTTCTATCAATCTCATTCAGAATTTAATTTAAAATATTATATAACCCCTGACTTTGAATATGAAAAAGAAGGGTGCATTTACTTCTTTTCATGAGTTCAAGCTTGGTTATAATGCGTCTCATAATTGTTGTCAGCATTAACAGAGCATAGAGGGAAGTATCTGAAGTATCCACTTGCGATTGGACAGCACAGAACTGGTTGCTGAAGTTCCACAGTGGAAATACAAGTCTTGAATATCAAGGTGATAGAGAATGTCTGAAAACACGAATTGAACAAAAACCACAGCAAAGGGTCAGAGAAATGTCTCATTTAAAATATAAATGCATTATGCAAAATAAAATCCTTACAATACCTTGATAAATTCTCTCAGGTGATGAAATCCATTAATAAAGAAAAGTTTTCCCTTTGTCTTTATTCATATATATATATATATATATATATATATATATATATATATATATATATATATATATAGGTAACTATACTCGTGTCGAAAAACCTTCGAATTCTTGATTTAACAATAGCCAAATCAATCTCGAAGGGAAAAAAAGGTTTTAAAAAAGAAAGAGCCAGGAACATGAAAGTCTGTCGAAAATAATCGCACAGATACAGGTTCAAGGCCCAAAGAAAAAACCCGATACGAGTAAACAACTAACTAAAGAGCTCGATACAAATGTAGAGCAGACCTAGTCAAACCTAATGAGCCAGACAAACCTACCAAGGTTTCACTTAGGCAGATTGTCAGGGTCAGCTGATATATTTATATATATATATATATATATATATATATATATATATATATTGTCATCCACAGACAGACTGTTTCACTGTATCATAGCACTTCAGTGTGAATAGACATCTGATTGCTTCAAGCTAGGATTGAAACCTGACTGATTTGGCATCAGTCAGAGATCCTACCCCTAGGCTATCATCACAATCCAGAGAGAAAGGGAAATTGTAATGTTCTCTATACAAAATATGCCAGTGGCCTGGAGAGCTCAATTCAGTTGAAGAGCAATGTCTTAATAGCAGTAGGAACCACTGATATATATATATATATATATATATATATATATATATATATATATATATATATATATATATATATATATATATATTATATATATATATATATATATATATATATATATATATATATATATATATATACCTGGTGTAACAGCAAAATTGTCCAAATCATGCAACAGCATAATTATCCATCCTACAAAATGTTTAATATCTAAAAAACCCTAAACTGAGTTTCTTTTTTTTCCAGGTTTTCAAATAAGGATTGTTTTGTGTCAGACCCACTGTCTTCCCATCTGAGCAATGCTGAGAGGAAAAAGATCATTCAGGTCTTTAGTAATAGTACCAACATTCATACACTGGCTTTCATTTTCCATTCAAGAACCATCAAGAGAATGGTGAATAAGTTTAAAAAAGAGAGATTAGTAGATAGGAAAACTGGATCAGGATGTCACAACAGGAAGAAGGATCATCCTTTCAACTTAGAGCTAAAGAGATCAATTAGAAAAGATTCAACTCAATCCATAAGATGTTTGCCACATGAAGAGGAGTTTCATCTATGACAGTCCAAAGAGCAGTGAAAAAAGACTTGAAAATGAAATTGTACATGAAACCATTGTGGCACTTTGTTACTCCAAGATAGAAAGATTATAGTGGGTGAAGATCATCTTGAAAAAATTGGAATATGATTCTGGAATAATAACATTTTTTCAATACTTCATGAGATCCTTAGCTATGATTAATTTATGATGAACATGTCATTTTTGTTTGTGATTGATTTCATAAATGATACTTCTGTTAAGCTTAGAGAGTAATTATACATTCTTATTGTGAAAAGTAATGTCCAATAGTGTTATAAAAATCTTGGAGAATTCCAATAAGATATCTTTAATCATTTCTAAGATACAACGGTTCAGAGCTTACTCTAAAAATTGGAAATTTTGGTGTTACACCTGGTATCTATATCTATATCTATCTATCTATATATATCTATATATATATATATATATATATATATATATCATCTTGTATCATTAGTCACTTATAATTTTAGAAAATATTTGTGCTATCAATGTGAAGTTTATTTCAAATAATATGTATAAATCATAGTCGACTATATATCACTCTCTAGAATGTAGAAACAGTTTTGTGAGTTTTACCAGGCATTAGCAGTTCCACATTCTCATTCAAGTTACGGAAATGTCACATAACATTATGTTGTCATTAAAAGTTATAATTATAGAATGTGCATTATAAAAACATTAATGTAAAATGTATGCTCCATGTTCTAAAATTACTTTGAAAATTTATTAAGCTATTGATTTTGTGAGCTGCATAATTTATTCATATGTAAAACATTGCACAGTCTTCAAGATATTGTTCCAAAGTAAATCTTTGTTGGTAAATTACCATACACTAATATAAATCTTCCATTTTAGAATGCTCCACAGGATTTCAGTTGGATTAAAGGTGGACAAAGAAAAGCAAACCTCTTCACAAAAAGAAACATTTTATTCAAATAACTATTTATTTTTATCCCAATTTGTTGTATAAAAATCTTTTTTTCTAAAACAGTTTAGTTTCTTATTGAAATATGGCCCCACAATTGCCTTCAATAAACAATGTATGAGGTTATAATAACATACATAGTGATCATGTTTTTAACATAATGTCATTCCTTATCAATGTTTCTCTATTAATCATAAATTGAACAGTATATAGTGAAAATTCCAGGTCAAATTCATTCTAACAACTATATGAAGCTGCAGGTATTGTTTCATCATATATATATATATATATATATATATATATATATATATATATATATATATATATGTATATGTATAAACAAATATTTCAAATAGATGAAAGAAAAAGAACTTAGATATGTTGTACGAGAGTGATACATCTGATTGCAACAGATGTCTCTTTGTCTCTGCTCATAATGAGTGCAAACATGTCCTCAATGAAGCAAAGTTACTTTTTGCTGATAGAATAAAACAATGGAATGGCTTGTAAATTTTAATGCTTCCAAAAGTAAAGTGCTCTCTTTTAACCACCATAGAGAAAATATCCTGCTTGCCATCAGGATTGCTGATGCTCGATTCCTGGAGAGCGTCTTACTGCACCTTCTTGGCCTCAAGTTTTCAACTGACATGGAGTGGAACAACTACATTGAATCAATAGCTATACCTACTAGAAGGTGATGTGGTTCATTGTGTTGTGCAAGAAGGTTTTTCTCATTAGAGTCCAATCCTGCATATTTACAAATCTACTATTCATCTGTGCATTTAATACTTCTGCCATATTTGGTCTGGTGCTCCTGCTATTCATGTCAAGATTTTTGACAAAAACAAAAGAAGTGTCTGACTTGACATCTCGACTTCAGTCACATTCTCACAGACATGATGTGGCTTCCCTCTGTCTTTTCTACAAATATTTTCATGGCAACTGCTCTGATAACCTTTTTTCCCCCTGGTGCCCCAACTACATGAATTTAAGCAAGCTACTAGATTGGCATATGTCCCACCCTTTTACTGTTGAAATAGTTAAATGTAATCACCACTTCTACTCCAACAGTTTCATTTCTCACACTTCATGACAGTGGAACTCCATTTTGTTTACTTGCTGCCCTGAAAACTACAATCTTCAAAAATTTAAATGCAACACCAATCGTTATCTTCTGTTGTGTAGAATTCCATTCATATTTTATCCTTCATCCAACCCCCACTATATCCAGTTTTGCTCTCACCTTCACTATCTGTAACCCCCTGCATACTACTGCCTTAGTTGAGGTGAAATGATAAAAAAAATATTTATTGGAATTCAGAACTTAATAGGCACCTTACCTGACACCTAAGATTTGTACTTTGTGTCATACTTAATTAAGTTTCATAAATTATAATGATTATGCAAAAGACTAGTAATTAAGCTCATATTAAAACCAGGATTTTGAATGCTGATTTTCAAAGCCTCCCAGATTGGTAAAAAATTTGATATTGGATGTGCAGGTGGTATAATGGATAATGGTCAGAGAGCCAAGTTCCAAATTCAGTTGGGCTTATTATATTCACTTGCATACAAATAACCTTGGGAAAGGTATGAATCCAGCAATGGGTTAATTAGTAAGACTTTTATTACTAAAAAGTAAGACTTTTATTATGGGTTAATTAGTAAGACTTTTATTACTAAATCATCATTATCTCAAAAAATGTTTTGAGAATCAATTGTAATAATAAATGTATCATCCTAACTAAACGTTCTTTAAATATATCATAACAGGTGATGAAAAATGGGTTGTATACAACAATATTCAACACAAAAGGATTAATAAGGACAGATCTCCGCAACCAACTCCAAAAGTTAAGCTCCATGGAAGAAAGGTAATATTGTGGGATCATTTGCATATCATTCATTTAGAATTCTTGAAATACTAGAAGCACAGTTATAGGTTCAGCAGCTGCAACATGCCCATAAAAGATGAAAATCGCCAAATGCTCATCAATACAAAAAATGTTTCTTCTTCTCCATAATAGCACAAGATTGCATACAGAAAAAATAATGCAGGAAAGATGTTCTTTTCAGTTGGTTGGTTCTACCTCTCACCTGCCATATTCACCTGACCTTGTTCCAAGCCGTAATTACCTTTTACGATCATTGCAAAATGCTTTGTTGAAGAAAAATTTATCTAATGAAAACCAGATTCACTAGTTTGTTGAAAACTTTTTCACATCAAAACCTATGGAATTTTATTCACATGGTATCAAAGAACGGCTTGATAAGTGGCAACAAGTCATTACAAATAATGGTGAATAAATAATTAAATAAAATAAAAGTGATAAGCAAAAACGGAAATTATTTATGACTCAATAATTCTTTAATAACATTTTTTGTGGAGTTGTTTCCTGTTGCTATCTCTATAGTTTTGATTTCAGAATTGTTCTTCTCCTTGTGTGACTTCCAACCAAAGCTAGAGATTTCAGTCTTCCCTATGATTTAACCCGTAATTGTGAGTTTCATTCAGTATCCAATTTAAATGCCTCTTGAGAAAACTCCTAATTGCAGGAATGTTACATCAAATTCTGACAATTTCTTTGGTAAACAAGGAATGCTTTAAGGTGACCATAGCTGGGAGCTTTTCCTTTCACCTTGATAGACCTAACATATGCTGATTCCTCTGGTGATTTTTATTGGTTTTCTCTTAGTCTGCTGATTCCAACAGATGCTTTTCTCCTTGAAGGTCCCTCTGTCTTTGCCTTTTTATATTCTTGTATCACTGCTTTATTTAATCATATAAATTACATTGCAAAGTGTATGCTCTGATAAGAAATAGTAACCTGAAACCAGCTTATTACTCTGCATATGTTTTTGACATTTATTTCTGGTACATGTTGCTAATATGTCGTTTCCAACCATGGCCACTAATATCATGACAACCACACACAGCATCAACTCATTGGGAGTGACTAGGTCATTTACACTAGGATCATTACTGCCAGGCTTTATAAACGGGCCTCCCAAACAGTGCCATCAGTGCTTGCACTTAAGATTCTACCTACCACATCCTTTTGAGAAAAAAATAGATAAAAATAAAAGAAAATGCCAGTCTAAATAAATAAAGGAAACAGTTATTTTTCTTTTTCTTCAAATGAGCAGATATGAAAAATTCTGCTTTCAAGTTTCCAAGTTATTCCATTCCACCTTGAGTTTCTTCTGCTTCCCATAAATATGATTTACTGGGTTACTCACTTTTGTCAAAAGTTACTGAATTTTCCAGTGGTGTGAGTCATCATTTCCTACCGAAAAAATAAAGATTAAAAAAAAAAAAGTTAAAAAATTAAAAACTTATCTGCTCTGCATGCCAAAAAGATTGTGGACACCCTAAAATTTCGACCAATTGCCTAAAAACTGAAACTAAAAAAATTGCTCACTAGAGGGACTTTATTTTCATGAAGGGTTTTAGCATATAATTTTTTTAATCGAATTCACCCGAAGCAATGCAGTAAAGCCACTAAGACACAAGAGGTTACTGGGTGTGAAAGAATTAGAAAACAGAAACATTATTAAGAAACAAGAACAATAGACGTGTAATCAGGAAGACAGTAGATAATGATTGACATTGCATTTAAATTTTTGAAGATCAAATTTGGCTGGAAAGCATGGAACTGGAAGAGTGTTCCACAAGTGTGAGAAAAGAAATTATTAGCATAGAACTTATGGTTATATCTAGCCAATCCAACTGTAAATTCATGAGACCTTCTTGCCAATTTAGTACTGCATTTAAATTCAAAAAGTCTAGGTCTAGTCTAGCAAAGAGCCCATCCAAAACATTACCATGAAAGTATTTATAGAAAAGGCACAGGGAGGCAACTTTATGGCATTGGAAAGTGATTGAAGCAAAGATGCCAGGTCAGGACCAATAATATTGCTGATTTTTCTTTTGATTTTATCAAGAATCTCTCTATATATAGCAGGAGCACCAAACCATATGTGGCAGCAATATTATAAGAATGGTTGAATGATAGACTTATAGATATGTAAGCTAGATTCAGAAATGAAACATTGTTTTGCACAACAGAATGAACCAACTTTTTTAGCAACTGAAAGGGGTGCCCCAAATGAAAATAACCAATTACTTCTTAAAGTTTCCTTAAAATTTGAGCTCTTCTTGCCTAATTTACCTTGATAGCTAATGGTAATCTTAGGACAGGGGGATTTTAAATTTTATGTAAAGCCTCAGTATTTCAACATCCTAGCTGAGCAGGAGTTAATTAAACAAAATATGGTATGAAACTTACTAATTATTAAATTTAGAGGCTGGCTCATGTATATATATATATATATATATATATATATATATATATATATATATATATGTGTGAAATATTGAAATAATTATAATTGTTACAACTAAACATTGTTTTTAAGTGTGCTCAATATCAGAGCTAGAGCCATTATAAGACCCTATATAGACTTCCTTCTTCTCTTATGTTCTGTATCCCTTCAGTTCCTGTTCTGCTATCCATTTACACATGGTTGTTAGGTAGGTTGCTTGTTGTTTCCTTCTTGCATATATTGTGAGTATCAAATTCTCCAAACCCTCTTTCCTCATCATGTCACAGAAATTTCAACTATCTCTAACAAGTGTCTTTTTTGTTTCCATTTTCCTTTAAACTTCCTTCTTGCTCACATGACCTGTCCATGATATTCTCAGCATCTTTCTGTAGAATCATATTCCTGTTGTCTCAAGTCTTCTGTGTGAAAATTATGCAGAATTCACTGCCATATAATGAATTTAGCAGTTCAGCACCGTTTGCTAATGAAATTATCATGTTTCTTAATACTTGTTTTTTGGAAGGCACTATTCCAATGTGCCTTTGGATTTTGGTCTTTCTTTCTTGCTAACGGCCATAAAATCTGTCCTCTTACAACTGACGGTTAACAGACTATTGTTAAAAAAAACTTAAAAACATTTTAAAATTCCAGTCTTTAGAAGCTTATAGGTATTATTGTCAGCTTCACAAAAAATGATCCTTTTTTAAAATCATTGGTCTATTTCAGTCTTTGTATATATATATATATATATATATATATACGTGTGTTTGTGTGAGATCAATCTGGAAATGATCCTGCTGTCTAATATTAGCAAAAAGACCTACCTATGGTAATGGTGACTTAATCTTCTCCAAAGTAGGGCTTTGGGGTTTCAGATTTATCCTACTTTCCTTTCCAACTTTCAGAACAGTGTGTTAACTCCTCTTCTGGTATCATCGTCAGATATTTCATTTTCCTTAATTTCATTGATAGTTAGAAATATTTTCAATGAAGATTTTAATTTTGGAAGAAACCAAAAATTACAGGGAGCCAAATCTGAGATTTAGTGTGAAATGTTTTTTCTTTTAATTTTGCTTTGAACAATTGGCAATTGAGATATTCAAAATGGCTGGGTATGTTCCAGAAAGTCTATAGAATTCAAAATCTTTGTTTTTTGAACAATTGGTGTTGAGATATTAAAAATGACTGGGTATGCTATAGAATGTCTATAGAATCCCAAATCTTTTTTTTAATAATTGGCAGTTGAGATATTCAAAATGTCTATGCATGTTTCAGAAAGTCTGTAAAATAAACAAGTCTTTTCTATTTTTGAACATTTAGCAATTGAGATATTCAAAAAGGCTGGGTATTTTCCAGAAGGTTTATAGAATCACAAATCTTTTTTTTAAACTGGCAGTTGAGATATTCAAAATGGATTGGTATATTCAAGAAAGTCTATAGAATCCCAAATCTTTTCTTTTCTTTTTTTGAACAGTTAGCAGTTGAGATATTCAAAATGGCTGTTTACATTGCAGAACGTCTACAAAATCCCAAATCTTCTAATTCTTATTGCTGATATCTATTTTTGTTATGTTTGCTGAATTTGCAAATTCTATTTCTCCTTCAAGATATGTCTTCCAAATTATATAAGGTTTGTCAGGAAAGAATCTATTCATTTGATATTAAGCAAAATGTAGCCTACTGATTAATAATTGTGCTATTTTCCTCTTCAAAGTCCTCTCTCTGCTACCTCACACACTTATCCCCACACTCTTTTATAGTTTTCAAAACTGGCTGCAAAGCCCTCTTTTTGGATTAGCAGTGCCTCATTGAATTAACATTTAATCATTTAATAGTTTCTTCTGGTTTCTTGCTTTCTAGTCAACTTTGATTTTCAAAAATTTAAATTCAATGTCAATCATTATCCTGTGGCATTTTCCTTTCTCTTCATTTACATCTTTCTCATTTTTTTCACCCTCACTAATCCCTTGTGTTTTAGTGCTACTATTGCCTTTCATGGGGTGAAATAAATTTTTAAAAATCAAAGAAAATGACAGTCACTATGCAGTGGGGATTCATAATTTCTCATTATCTGTATTTTCAAATGCTCTATCTCTAATACTAAGATCTCTCCACACCAATAAATATAGTAAATTTTAAATAAAATTTATATATATATATATATATATATATATATGACTGAAGTAATACATGCATATATATATATATATATATATATATATATATATATATATATATATATATATATATATATATGTACTACTTCAATCATTATTATAGTGGATATTTTATTTTTGAAAGTGATGTTCATTTTTATTTATTAAACAGTGTGTATTATATTTATCGGCTTGCACATTCCAGAAATCTTAGTAAAGAATATGTTTTCTCTGGCAAGGAACAAACTATAATAACATTTGAAGTAACAAAAATGTCAGATTAAAAATAAATCTATTAAGTTCTTAGACACACACACACACAAATATATATATATATATATATATATATATATATAGTACTTGGATATATATATATAACATTCAAACAGTTTTTACACACTTTATGTCCAGAAAAGAAAAGACAAGAAAAATTTAATAAAAAGCTTAGATGCAGTAATTTGTCAGTCATCTTTAATGAAACTTGTATATATATATATATATATATATATATATATATATATATATATATATATATATATATATATGTACATATACATATATAGATATATATGTACATACATATATATGTATATATATATGTATAGATATATATATGTATATATATATATATATATATGTTTGTGTGTATATATATATATACATATATATATATATATATATATATATATATATATATATATATAGGAGAGAGAGAGAGAGAGAGAGAGAGAGAGAGAGAGAGAGAGAGAGAGAGAGAGAAGGTAAATATGATAAAAGT
>OZ038480.1:79953180-79988180 GCA_964036315.1 Acanthosepion esculentum
AAAAGATTTGAAGCAACAGAAATCTGGTTCTACAGAAGGATGCTGAGGGTACTATGGACGGAATATATGAGCAATGATGAAGTTTTAGAGAAAATGGAAGCAAAAAGGAAAATTATACTTAACATCAGATAATGAAATTTCTGGGGCTCATAACGAGGAAAGAGAGTTACGAAAATTTGATACGCAGAGGACATAATATAGGTAAGAGTGTCAGAGGAAAACAATCTATAATACATAGCAATAAGTCTACCATTTTCCCATGCTTAGAATATTGCTGTCATATATGGTCCTGTGCTGCTGCTATTTACCTTGAGCTCCTTGATAAAATTTTAAAAAATCAGTAATATTATTAGCCCTGATCTGGTAGCTTGGCTTCATTCACTTTCCCATCACTCTAATGTTGCCTCCCTGTGTCTTTTCTATAAATACTTTTGTGGGTATTGTTTGGATGAGCTCTTTGCTAATGTATCTAGACATTTTGAATTTAAGCACAGTACTAGACTGTTGTTGAGCTCTCATCTGGCTAGATGTGGCTATAAATTCTGTGCTAGCATTTTCTTTTCTTGCATTTCTCACTTGTGGAACTCACTTCCAACTCCATACACTCCAGCCAACTTCAATCTTCAAAAATTTAAATGCAATGTTAATTGCTATCTACAGTTCTCCTGATTACTCTTTTCTCTTGCAACTCATTATTAATGTTTCTGTTCCTAATTCTTACACACCCAGTAACTTAGTGTCTTAGTGGCCTTCCTGCCTTGTATAAGGTGAAATCAATTAATATATGTATTGGGTACATGGCCGAGTGGTTAGAACGTTTACTTTCTGACCACAAGACCCGAGTTCAAATCTTACCATGGTCGATTTATCAGGAAGCTGACTTCCTGATTTTATCAGACTGGAGGGGTCAATCCAGCGTGCAGAACCGTTGGAAAGTGCTTGAAAATCATACCACAGGTTGACCCAAGACTTGTTAGTGAAATTGGGTAGATGGAACTCTTGGGGGCTGCTGATAGCTGTGCTAGCACAAAGCCACAAATCATCATGCTGAGAGCTTGAGTGTGCTGGCCTTGCTCAAATTGTTGATCACGCTAGATAACACGCTCTCTCCCAGAAACTGTAACTGAGGTCTGCTCAGCATAGTTGCAGTATAAACCACAGGTGGGCTCTGTGGGTGTTGAATAAACACAAATGTGCCTGAGTGAGCATCTGCAATAGGGATTGACTAGCTGACCTTGTAGACGGGTATCCTCGAATACAAGTGGTCAGCTATTATAGATATATGTGTGTGTGTGTGTGTGTGTGTGTGTGTGCATGTGTGTATGTATGTATGTATGTATGTATATTTAAATTACATATATTTTGGCAGCATGTTTTCATTAAGACATATCTCATTAAATAATTTGGATAAGTTTTGTCTACTTATTCTTAATCGGATCCTCTCATATTTATGGAGGAGTCTCTTAGTATCCTTACTAAAGGAAGAAAGAAAATTACTATGTTGATGTATATCCATTTTACTACTGAGTACTTTTGGCATCAGCACAATGTCATCTTCAGGGTCTTGTTTTTGCTAATTTACAAAATTGCTGTGTTTATCTGAAAATTAAATTTTTTATTTGTGAACTGAAAAATGCTAAACTTATAGACTGTACAATTTTAAAATTTTATGATGTAAACATTTACATGCAGTAATGCCAAGGGCGGTAACTAAGTTAAGTTATTATGATGTCTATTTTTTTTTAAATATTTAAAACTATCAGTTTTTTTTTTAAGCGTATCACCCCAAGCAAGGCTGGAGGCCACTATGACGCATGGGGTTACAGAAGGGTTGGAGGAAGAGCAGAAAGGAGTGGTAAAGGAGAGGATGAGGAGAAAGAGAAAGACAGGCAAGGGGGTTACAGAAGATTTTATTTTTATTTTATTTATTTTTAGCCTTTTTTTGCAAGTGGATGATGCTATTATATTAGTGTTGTCGGAATATACTTGTCGACAACACTAATATAATAGCATCATCCACTTGCAAAAAAAGGCTAAAAATAATGGAAGCCTTACTAATAAAAACAAACAAACCAACACTTATTAATATTAACTTTGAACATGGACATAATATCTTGACCGTGTTTTGAAACAAAAAAATGAAACATTTTATAAAACATACATATAAAAAACTATTTCTAATTCTAACAGTTGAAATATAATCCTTGAAAATGGCTGAATGTATAGCCGAAAGCGCTCGGAAAAAAGAACATTTGGACAGTTCTTATATAATTTATCATCTGAAAAGAAAAACTTTATTAGATCGCACGAAAAATTATATAAAAAACTAAATAAAAGCACCTTGTCAGTCGTTTTTAATGAAATGTGCATATATATATATATATATATATATATATATATATATATATATATGTATATATATGTATATGTTTATGTATATGTATAAGAAATTAATAGTTTTTTTAATCTAACATTATTTCTACTTATTGTAAATATTATATTTAGTGGGTACATGTGTTTAAGTAGACATCCCTTTGTTTTTTTGTTTTCGTTATAAAAGGGTGAAATTAGTATTGGGAGGTACAATTTCTTCTCGACCACTAGGCTGGTTGACATTAATTTCATTGTTTAAAAAATGAAACAGTTATATTTGCTAAAACATATATGCTCACTAATTCTAATGTTCAATACCTAGCTACTACAGTGGTGAACAAAAACTTGGAGAGTTGAGTTAAAAGGGGATAACTGAGACATCTGGAAGAGGCATGGCATGTGGAAATAGAACAATATACCCCAGTAGATGAAGTAAGGCTTCAGTTCAAAATTCCAGTCACCCGAAGAAGGCTGCAGCGTACTATGGCTGAAATGTTGTGAAAAGGACAACGGTCTGAAGAATGTAAATAGTGTAAATAATTACAATACCTCATCTCAGAAATATAGACAGATACTATGTATTATGTCTCTCTGCCTGCACATTCAAGAAAATCTTTATAAAGAAAATTCAATCTTTAGCAGGGATTGAACCAGTGTCTATCTTGTAAGAGAATATAACAAAATGAACTGAAATTCAAAATCTGTTCTCTGTTAATCCAATGTGCTTTACTGTTTGGTTACGGAGAGTATCACAGTTCATCAAGTATCTGTTTTCCCTTTTTAAGGAAAGCACACTTACTTGTTCAGATCATTTTTCTCAAATGCCCAATCTTATCAGTTTTGTATCTGAAATGTAAATAAAGCAATAGCCGCAAGGGGGTTCTGCAAATTTCTTGACATGACCAAGAAGCTCTTTTCTCTTAAGTTCTGATGCTTGTTCAGATTGTGGGAATTAAGTCAGGACTTTTCAGCCTCCCCTGCTATATAAGGATGGGCAGACTTTATATTAAAGTCTTTTGCAATGTATAAAGTGCCTCACAGATTATTTAAGATTATCCTGGATATCTTAGCAGGGGGTGGGGGGAACAAAACTGCCAACATAGCTCCACAAATACAATTAAATTTTATGATTTGTATGTATATAGACATGTTGATCTGAAATTAGAGAAAAATAAGAACCAGATTGGAGTGTATTGATTGGTTACATTTGGTTGAAGATGTGAGATATCAAAGTCAAATCAACAAAGTATCACTGAACTTTTCCAAGAGATTTAAACAAAATATATTGCAGTAGTATGCACACACACACACACACACACACGCACACACACACACACACACACCTATATGCTCTTGAGGTTATTTTCCATCTAGCTTAGTAATGACAATTTATGTTGTGTCTTTATTTGTTAAACATCAGTTTATTGCCCAACCTTTCTCAGCAGGTTACAATATTTCGTTGTTGATTTTTTATTTTGAGTGGCTTGTAGAAATGGGCCATATTTTTGTCTATTTTTCAAATAAAACCTAAATAGAGAAATTTGAAAAGAAAGAAAACAGAAGAAAGGAATGAAGGAAAAAAAAGGTGAAAATAAAAAAGCATAAATTCATATCAATGATTTTCAATCAAAGATCGTAAATGAAAAGGTAACTATTTTAACGTGTGAAAATAAGAAAGAAGAAAAAGCAGTGTTAGTTTGTGGATTGCTCAAGCAGAAGACTATTCAAGTGGTCAGCTATTGTTATATTCTAATCACAATTCTATGCAGGTATTTACCACTTTATGCTTATATAGCAAAGAAATGAAAGAAGAAATTTCAATTCCCTATTCTCAAACAATTTTACAGTTTCTTTGGGTGAGTAAGTTGTACCTCTTAAATGCCTACTTATGCATATCATTTTTTCATCCATTGTTTCTTACAAATAATAGATATTACCAGAGCACAATGACACAGCTTTCTTCATTTCCCATCAAAAATGAGAGTGAATATCAACAAAAGAAAAAGAAGGAAACATGGCCCAGTCGCATAAAGGAGTGTTATTTGTTTTCATGCATTGAAAGACTCAGGAAATGTCCAATTAACCATTTGCCACTGTTACATGAGCACATTAAATTTTTTAAAGATCATTTTTAAAAAAAAAATAGCCTTAATTTATTTTGCATCATATTCTGCTGGGTACATCTTATCATCTAGTAACCGTGATTGCTGTTCAGCATGATAGACATTGAAGAATTTTTAATATAGAATTAAGGTAACTTTTGAGAAGATAATATCATTTAAGCGATTATCAGTTGTTATATAGAATAAAAAACTGAGGAAAGAGGGCTTGGAAAATTTTGCACTCACAGGCAAGAGTAACAGAGGAAAACTGCATACTCTATATAATGGATGATGAAACAGGGTTTAAGAGTGATATTAAAAATGACAAAATTTACTAAAAGCTACAAAATACATTGTGGAGGACAATAATTTTCAACATTCTGAAGGGACACAGTACATAGAAAAAGAACTTTATGCGTGATGTCCTTTCAGGATGTAGATGATCATGGCTCCCTACAACTTCCTATCCAGTGTAGTTCTTAGCAATGTTTGTTTTTTTATTATCTTTCACATTCCCTGTTCTGCCATCCAACTTTTGTGTTCATCTAATATTTTATTTAGTTATCTAGATGTTTCATCTATGTATGCTAAGGGGATTTGTTTGCATTCGATCTTATATATGCCAGCCCCAGTTTGATTTTTTTTTTCATTATGTTTGTTATTTTTCACTACAGTACCATGAAAAAGTCTTCAGACAATTTTAAACTATTGTAAATTCTTAATAATTGCTATTTTATAAGTGGATATTTTTTATTGTGATGTCTACAGATTAAATTTTGGCCATATTCAACTCATTTTCACACCTAATATATATAATTTAGCAAGGATTCAGAATGAGGAGAGAAAATGTGAGATGACACCCAGAAATGGCAGTGCAAAATTTACAATAGTTTAAAATGACCAAAGTCTTTTGCATGGTAATGTATATTTCTAATTATTTTAGGTGGAGTTATGAAGCATTCCACGTTATTATTTAGACTGTATTTTATGAAGGTGGTTGTTTCATGGGGAGTATTAGGCATTTGGTTTTGTCTGGGTTTTTATCATTTTTGTAGAATTTGTATGTTTTTCTTTTGGCATTTACTATGTAGGATAATGTAGTTTTTGAAAAATATTGGGGGCTTTTAGAGGAACACAAATAAGATCTCTGGAAGAATAATAAATTAACTGCATTAGTTATTCACCACCATAAATATAATCACAGTTTTGATCCGAAAAATAAAACTCTAATGAAGAAATGAGCATAAAGACCTCTGATACAAATATATAGAAAGTGCACTAATTTGTGAATCCAAAACAATAAACATATGTCCTGACTATCACCCATTATCCCCAATATTAACAAATATAATATTAACACAATACAAATTTCTTTACAAATAATAATCATGTTTGATTTTTGCAGATATCACATGCAATCAAGAACATCGACACAAATAAAACTCAACAGTATATTTAGTTTGCTTTTATTGTTATGAGACAAGCATTTTCAGTTTTAGCAACAGAAATGTGGTTCTACAGAAGGAGGCTGAGTATACCATGGACTAAACATGTGAGCAATGACAAAGTTTTAGAGAAAATGTAAACAAAAAGGATATCTGTACTTAACATCAGAAAGATAGAGTTGAAATTTTTCGGGTGCATAATGAGGTAAGTGGACTTAGAAAATGTGCTGATTGCAGGACAGATTGGGGGATAGAGGAAACCCGTGCATAACCTACCTAACAAGCTTGAGTAAATGGTTGGCAGAACAGGGTTTAGGAGAGATAGCAAAAAGACAACATTTACTAAGAGCTACAAATGACAATGTCCTAAAGGGACACAATACACAGAAGAATAGAAGGACTAACTAGGAAGTAATAAAACCTATTGACAGAGTAGAACATTTCATGCAAGAAGATAAGGCACAAAGTCCTGTTGGAGGAAGCACTTCCTGATTGACCACATCTTCAGGGGTGTAGCCATACTCACTACGGTTGGTGAGGCTATTTAATCCATAATTGGAGTTTTTGAATTCAGAGTTGGCCTTCTCCTAGACCGGTTTCCCCCCAAACTTATCTAATGAAATTGAGTAAACAGATAGGGTTTAGGAAAGACAAGAAAATGACAAAATTTATTAAGAGCTACAAAGGATAGGAAATTGTGGAGAGCTATGATCACCAATGTCTTAAAGGGACATAATACATAGAAGAATAGAAGGACTAACTAGGAAGTAATAAAATGAAATGACAGAGTAGAACATTTCATGCAAGAACGTAATGCAAGAAGTCCTTTATCTTCATTAAATATCTGCCCATGCAATCACTTTAGAGATGATGTCAGGGAAGATTCAGTCAAATTTTCAAACATCTCTGAGCCGTTTAGATTACAATAATTCAGCATAAAATTTATATGAGAAAACAAAATGAATGTTAAGATCTTTTGGTTTAAAGATCGCTTCTTCTATGTGCTGTGTCTCTTCAAGGCATTGATGATCATGGCTCTCCACAATTTCCTATCCTTTGTAGCGCTTAATAAATTTTGTTATCTTATCTCTCCTAAACCCTGTTCTGTCATCCGTTTACTCAATTTTGTTAGATAAGCTTGGGTGGCAACCAGTGTAGGAGAAGGCCAAATCTGAATTCAAAAACTCCAACTATGGATTAAATAATTTCCTCAACTGTGGTGAGTATGGCTACACCCTTGACTACTGAGAATACTATGGACACAACATGTTAGGAAAATAGAAACTACAAGACCACTTACCATCAGAAAGAGATTACTGAAATGTCTTTGACACAAAATGAGGAAAGAGGGCCTAGAGAATGTAATAATCACAGGACATAATGAAATTAAGGGAAATGTAAAGAAACAGCAAATAACCTATTTAAAGAGCTTGCATGAATGCATGGCAGAACAAGGACAAAGTGGAATGATAAATTGTCAAAAAGTACTTAGAGAAACAAAAAACAGAAATTTGTAAAGAGATCAATGATCTGAAATGGATTGAAACAGGTGAATCCTGCCTGTCTTCAAGATGGCTTTCCTTCACTGGATTCAGTAGACGAGTGCTACAGAACCAGAAAGGGAGAGCTTTACCAAATAACAGAAACTATATCATCTGAAAAATTTCAACAGTAGCGAAAATGAAAATGGATAACAAATGTAACTCAAATAGAAAAAAAGGACATGATCAAGATGTTGATTTTCCACCTTACCTTAAACAAAAGGTTTGGAAGGAAACTCCTATCAATATTAGAAAGTGATAACAGTACATCAATGTAAGAAGCCTATTTTTCTGAAAAATTGTCTTATGATAAAGATTTTATAAATTTCAACCAACAGTAATTGTGTTTGATCAATGAATGCTGATTGTTTCCTTGTAAGTAAATGGTTAATCTTATGATTTTTTTAAAATCATTTCACCCCAAGCAAAGCAATAAGATACAATGGGTTGCTGGGTATTAGAGAATATAAGGTAAAAAAAAAAACATTATTAAGGAGAAAGAACAATAAAAGAACAGGAATTAAGAAGATAATGATTGATATTGCATTTAAATTTTTGTAGATCAAAGTTGACTAGAAATCAGGAAGCCAGAAGAGAATTTAACAAACAGTAAATGCAACAGAAGAAATTGTCAGCATAGAACTTATTGTAACATCTAGCCATTTTAATTGTAAAATGATGAGAATTTGCCATGAATCTGTTACTGCACTTAAATTCATAAAGTCTTGGTATCTTAGAGGAAAGTGATATTTATTCTGTATACTCTACAGAAATGCGGCACATGGCCAAAGGGGGGATTGGGAAAAATAGGACGGTCTTCATCTGTCTTAACTATAACTTAGCTAGCCGCAAACACTGACCCAATCGTACAAACAATATTCCTTACACCAAAACACCACATTCATCCGTACCGTTCTTGCTACAATCACCATAATACCTCACTGTCTCTATGAAAATACTGACTAGTCCCCATATGTACAATTCAATGTCTGTGGGGGGGAGGGGGATAAAATAACAATTTTAAAAATTAACCCCAATGAGTATATACAAATGAATACAAAATATTTACAAGAAACTAAAGAAAATGTTATTAGTAAATAAAAACCCCCACAATAACTAAATGTGGCAGAAATACCAGTTCGCTGGCCGAAATCAATGCGGGACTATAATATTGTAAAACATTCATCCATCCCAAGCACACACACTGACACGCACTCATTCAGACACAACAACAAATACGAAAACACTCACGCGAAACGAAAGGCGCCCCGCATCCTACCTGCGAACTGACATCACCAACCACCTAACGAGGGAGGGGCTGGGGAATTAAACTTAAAGAAAAAGAAAGGGGGCAGAAATAAAAGGGGGCAAATGAGCATACATACCCTAGCTAAGTTAACTGGAAAAGGGAAACTAAAACATCAAAACCTGAAACCTAAACTAGCCTAATTTTTGGAATGGGTTGCCCTAGTTCAACCCAGGAAGAGCAATATCCTGATGCCTAACCGGCATCAAAGTGCCACTCAAGGTCAGCTCCTTTCACACGACACATGCGCGCAAGATGCACCCATCTTTTGCTGAATTCTGATGAAGTGAGCCGCCACCTTTCCGTCCTAATCTTGACTTTAAGCTGATGCTTAAAGTACAAGATCAGTTGGGAAGAGGTGAACTTCTCGCCTCCATAGAATCCCTTCTGACGCGTCGTCCATATCACGACTCTCAAAACACCTAGCAAGCAGTGGAACACATATAGTTCAGCCTTCGTCAGCGGCGGTGCCACATTGCTACAAACGGAAGAGGCTTCCAGGACAAAGAACTTTCCCCGCAGCATGCGGACCATGAGGCCTTCAACAAACTTGCACAACGGCACTACCAGGCTGCACTGAAAGAAGGCGTGACCCAGGGTCTCGACTTCCCCAGTACAGCGTCGGCAGTTTGGAGATTTCTCCAAGCCAGCTGAACAGAGTCTTTTGGCGACCCAGAGGGCCCCACGAATCACCAGCCAGGTGAGTGATGCCTCATCGTTATTGAGACATTTCAACCCGGGCGCCCAAGGCCATATTGAGCGAGCCTCCTGCTTCGTAAGTCCGAGCTCGCCAATCAGCTCATCATGAACGGACCCCCTGACTAAAACTTGATATAACGCCCTACGAGACAACGCCTGGACGTTGGAGAGGCCATCCGACGCCCATAAGAGGCGCTTCAGAGCAATACGACATTCGCGATAGAAGGAGCACTCGGCTCGGGGTAAACGGTGGGCCTCCTCCTCGCACGAGTGCACACTTCTTAGGGATGGGAAATTCTTACGGACGTCTTCCTTCCAGAAGGCGCCCTCCCCATCCGGGTCGCGACACATTCGATCCAGAAAGCTAATGCGAAGCATATGTTGACGAATCTCAATGCTTGGCATGCCCAGACCGCCCTCAGAAGGATGAAGGCAACAGATCTCCCGAGTGACTCTGGCGGCCTTGCCTCTCCACAAGAAAGAGAACAAGAGCCTCACTAACGCCATCAAAGTGTCATACGGAAGTGGAAGTACAGAGAGTCGGTAAAGGAGAATCGGGTAGATGTGTGAAACACATACTTCCGCCCTCCCCTTTAAGGAAAGATTCCTCTGAGACCACAAATTAATTGCGATCTCGGCCTTCCCTTGCACCTCCGACCAATTCATTTCCAACCGGAGATCAGGACCGAACCAGACGCCGAGAATCTTGACCGGTCCATCCGTCCAGTGGAAAGGTCCGGGAAGAGAAACTCCCTTCCACGCACCCAACCGCACCCAATCGCGGTTGATCTTGGCCCCTGTCACCATCTCATAACAACTGATTTCCTTGCTGACTTCGTTAATCTCGGCTCTGCTCGACACAAGAGCCGAAACGTCGTCAGCATAGGCGGAATACCTGGCCGATGTGGTAGCACCGGGCAGGGCAATTCCGCGTAGGACCGGATTCGCCTTTAACTTGCGAAGGAAAGGTTCCAACGCAAGAACGTAAAGCAAGGGCGAAAGCGGACAACCCTGACGAATGGAGCGAGACAATACGAAAGGCTCCGATCGTACTCCATTCACCTCCACCAGCGCACCGGGAGTCGCATACAGAAGTCGGATCCAGGTGCGAAAGTACGGCCCGAAACCGGCCGCCGAAAGAACAGCCTCCAGAAACCGATGGTCAACCCTATCGAAGGCCTTGGACTGATCTAAATTGATCAGCGCGGCTTCACTGTCAACTTGCTCGATGATCAGGCGTACCATATGAAGGTTGTCCTGAATAGTCCTACCCTTCACAGCACAAGTCTGTTCAGGGCCAATCAGACTAGACAGGACAAGCTGCAAACGGTTGGCCAAGATCTTAGCCAAAATCTTTAACTCTGTGTTTAACATAGTTAAAGGGCAAAAGTTACCTAACCCATCCCCTCCGTTTTTATCCTTGCGTAACAACTTGATCACGCCCCTGGTGAAGCGTTGGGGTATAGACCCCTGCTTCATCCAGTTGGCGAAAATCAGTGCCAGCAGCGGAACAAAAACGGGCGACTGCCTCAAGTACACTTCGTACGGAAGACCATCCAGTCCCGGAGACTTGTCCAGGCCAACCTGTTTCATCGCTTCCCAGATTTCCGACTCTGAAATGGGACCCTCGCACCTAGCCGCTTCAGCTGCCTCGAGGCAGGGAAAGTCGGCTAAATAGGCGTCGAACTGAGCAGGGCTCAGACCGGGCTCCCTGGTGAAAAGCTCCTGAAAGTAGTCACGAAAAGCCTCGCATATGCCCTCGTTTGTTGTCACGGTCCGCCTATCCGGCAATGTGACGCATGCGATATGTCGCTGAGATGCATTCCGAGCTTCCTCTGACCGCAATTCCGCGGCCATATTCGTAGCCTCAGAGGACATTCTTTTTAACCTAGCCCTAACTACCAGAGCTTGATCCTTCTTGATAAGCAAGGAGGCCAACTCTGCCTTAGCTAAGGCTATGTCCCCACTATCACGGGATTTCACCGCCCGATCGACCTTTTGCTCTAAAGCCGTTTGCGCCGCTAATCTATCTCGATTGAGCCGACGACTATAATCAGCAGCAAACGTTCGGATTTTAGATTTTAATTTATCCCACCAGGCATTTCCCACAACCGCACCCGTCAGTTCCCTTTGAATCATTAGTAGTAGCTGGTCCCGGAAATCTGGCTCACCAAACAATGATGAGTTGAATTTCCAGTAGCCAGCCATCCTAACCTTAGGCTTATCTAAGTTTACACGGACCCGGACAAGCCTATGATCCGAATAAACTATCTCATGAAAACTTGGACACCCTAAGAGCCCTACATCGACTCTCCTAACTAAGACTCGGTCTAGATAACTAGCCAAGCCGCCACTATTGGTCCAAGTCCACACTACCCCCCGAGGATGTTCATTTCGGTACTTATCCACAAGATCGAACCTGTCGATAAAGTCCCGAAATGGTTTCACGTCTCGGTTGTTAGTACCCGAATCTTAGAGGAAAGTTCATCAGAACAATTACCATGAAAGTATTTATAGAAAAGGCCCAGGGAAGCTACATTATGGTGGTGGGTAAGGGATTGAAGGTGGGATGACAGGTCAGGACCAGTAACATTGCAGATACTTCTTTGGATTTTATCAAAAACTTCTAAATATATTGCAGGAGCCCAGGCCACCTGTGGCAGCAATATTCAAAGTAAGGACAAAAGACAAATATGTATGCTAGATTCTGGCGAGAAAAATTATCTAGATGACACAATGAACCAACTTTCCTAGCAATTGACCTAGTAGTTGATTCAATATAATCTTTCCACTTCATAAAGTCTTGGTACCAATAACATGATTGTCTGCATCATAAAATAAGATTTTTGTTAGTTGGTTTTACTTTTGACAGGTTTTCCACTAATGAAATATCAAAATAGATCTTACCACCTTCTGCACAATGCAGTCTTCCTCACTGGATTGACTATATTTTACAGAATATTTCAAACTTTTCAGTTAAATGATAATAAGTTATAGTATTGTGTTTCGATTCCACATCAACATTTTACTTTTGAGTTTGTTGACCTCAGCTAAAAGGTCAAGGATTTGTGATTTCTTCAATCAATAGGGGGTTTATGCTTTTTAAAAGTCAATTAGAACTCAACTTGAAACCATTCTGCCTCCAGTCCAGTTATCTAACCTTTACACTATCTAATGGTTTGACTGACAAGAAACTTTAAAAATTATACAATTAATTATACAATCTGGTCTGATAATGAGTTTTATCATCTTTTGATTTTTGAAAAGTGCTGTTTTTGCAAACTTCAAACACCTGAAGATTAGAATTTCTAACTGAGCCCTTTATTTCATCCACTAGGGTAAATAACTTGAAGAAGGCCGTAGCATACAATGTCTGAAATGTTGTGAATATGGCAGTGAAAATGAGGACAACAGTCCAAACAATGTAAATAATTACCTCATCTCAGAAATATAGACAGATATTGCACAACAGCCTTTAAAACCATGTCATCTACCCTCAGGATAGACTTCATTCATTCGACAGGGCTTTAACAGGAGATGTCACTTCAATAATACTTGTCTTGATTAGATACCAAAATTGAATTTAATTCTAAATAATAATGATCATATTTTTCCCACAAAGTTTTTATATCCAGTAAAACTTAAAACAGCAGATTCTCATTACTGGATGCTTCACTGAATCTGAATATTTTGAAACATTCATTTTTTGAATGCTTCAAGATGAGTCATCAGTGATGGTTTCCTGTCTTTGTTAAAAGTTTCAGGTTTTTCAACATTAGACTATTTTGTCAGGTAATCCCAAATGCATTGATCAAGTACAAGCTCTCATTTTGGTGGTCACATGCTACGTATTCTTCGTACATGCAGTTTTTCTGTCTTCACATTCTGTTTTAGTCTTTTGAGTGTTCTGTCATTGGCCAATGAAATTCTTCCACACAACTATATTTCTCCATGGGTTTATTTCTTCTGGTTTCTTGAGAGATTATTTGGGTTATTTGCCTCCTTTAGTGTTGTCAGGACTTATGGCCATATCACATTGAAATACTGGTTCTTGTACAACCACCAAAGTTAAGCAACATCAAGCTTGATCAGTATCTAGATGGGTGACTTCTTTGGAATACTAGGTTCTGTAATCTTGGGTGTGTGGTTGGTGTAAAGAAGAGTAGCTTAGAATTGGAAATCAGAGAGTTGAGTTTCAATTCGAGTTAGGGTCTCAGTATCCATTACAGTTACCTCTAGTTTTCTCGTTATCCATGATAGAGTCAAAAATTGACTATATGAGAAGTGTAGTAATAGAAAATTGAAAGTGTCACACAGAAATCTGAATGTGCATACGAATAGTGAAAATGGTCTCTCAGAGACTAAGCAAAGAATTAAGAGATAGGAAAATGTCTTAAAAAAGAAAAGAAAAGAGTGCTGACTTACTATGTAATATCTAATCTACTATATATCTGGGAAAGCTGGTCAGTTTCCTCATAGATGAAGAAAAGAATAACAGAAATGTAATTCTACTGATAAATGCTGATAATACCATTGGTAGAACATATGAACAATGAGAAAGTTTTAATTCATTTTTTATGGTTTATCAACCCATTTGCAGGTTATCTAAGACCATAAAAGATTTTTAAATTATAATTTTTTTTTCTTTCTTTGAAGATAATAATGATTTATTAATACAAGTCTTACTAATTAACTTATGGCTAGAGGAAAAGAGGTGCATTCATACCTTTCCAAAGAGCACTTACATGTAAGTGAATATAATGAACCCAACTCAAATTGGAACTTGGCTCTCTGATTAATAATTTTGAGCCATTATCCATTACACCACCCACACATCCAAGCAGCTGCTATTCCCAAGTGGTCACCCATCCAGGTAGTGACCAGGCTCAATGTTGTTTAACTTCAGTGATCATAGAGGAACTGGTGTTTAAATGTGATTTGGGTATAAGCCAGGATGTTTTAAGGACAATAAGAACTACAAAGAAACTGATACTTACAATCAGAAAGAGACAGTTGAAATTTCTGGGATGCATAACAAGGAAAAAGTGCTTGGAGAATTTAACACACTCAGACTATAATGAGCATAAGAAAATCATAGGGAAATAGTGAGCAACTTACTTAAGGAGATTGTATGAATGGATGGCAGAACAAGGACAAAGAGGGATGGTAAAGTGTTAAAATTTACTTAGAGAAACAAAAGGTAGAAAGTTGTGGAGAGCCATGAACATCCTAAAGAACATGGCACATAAAAGAAGTAGCATATGGATAGCAGAACAAGGACAAAGAGGGATGGTAAAGTGTTAAAATTTACTTAGAGAAACAAAAGGTAGAAAGTTGTGGAGAGCCATGAACATCCTAAAGAACATGGCACATAAAAGAAGTAGCATATGGATAGCAGAACAAGGACAAAGAGGGATGGTAAAGTGTTAAAAGTTACTTAGAGAAACAAAAGGTAGAAAGTTGTGGAGAGCCATGAACATCCTAAAGAACATGGCACATAAAAGAAGTAGCATATGGATAGCAGAACAAGGACAAAGAGGGATGGTAAAGTGTTAAAAGTTACTTAGAGAAACAAAAGGTAGAAAGTTGTGGAGAGCCATGAACATCCTAAAGAACATGGCACATAAAAGAAGTAGCATATGGATAGCAGAACAAGGACAAAGAGGGATGGTAAAGTGTTAAAAGTTACTTAGAGAAACAAAAGGTAGAAAGTTGTGGAGAGCCATGAACATCCTAAAGAACATGGCACATAAAAGAAGTAGCATATGGATAGCAGAACAAGGACAAAGAGGGATGGTAAAGAGTCAAAAGTTATTTACAGAAACAAAAACAGGAAGTTGTGGAGAGCATGATTTTATGCATGATACTCTTCAAAGATATCATACATAAAAGAAGAAATGAAGTAATGAATGTCCAACAATTTCCTCACAAATGAAGAGGATATTAGGCAACAGTGATATTGTTCTACAGGAGGATGTTGAGAATACCATGGATAAAGCATGTGAGTAACAGGGAAGTTTTATGCAAAATAGAAATGTAAAAGCACTCACTTATACTTAGAATCAGAAAGAGGCAACTGAAATTTCTGAAAAACATAATGAGGAAAGAGAGCTTGGAGAATTTGACACTCACGGGACAAAGTGAAGGCAAGGGTAAACATTAAGTAATATACATAATGAGCTTGTGTAAATGGATGATGGAATAGGGACTGAGAAGTGATAATAAAAAGCAAACACTGAAATGGCTCACTGTAACCGTAAGTTCTATGCTGACAGGTTCTTCTTTTGCACTTCACACTTGTGGAACTCTCTTCTGGCTTTTTGCTTCCTAGTAAACTTTGATCTTAAAAAATTTAAATGCAATGTCAATTGTTACCTTCTATCTTCTAAATTCTTGCTCTTTTATTTTTCTCTCTTCTTAATAGCGTTTTTTTCTTGTATTCTCTGACACTTGGTAACCCCTTGCATCTTATTGCCTTGCTTCGAGTGAAATGATTAAAAAAAGCCACAATGGATACTAAGTTGTAGAGATCCCTCATGACCTACATGCTGAAGTGGCCTGATGCATAAAGAAGTGTATTCTAATACAAACAAGAATCAGCACTAAAATGTATTGCCCACTATTAATAGCAAATATTCTGAAGACATCGTTTTAAATTAATGCAAGATTCAGAAATTAATTCCTTTAATGATACAGTTTATATAAATATACATATAAAATTGCTTATATACAATCTAGTTAATATCTTTTACATTTCCCAAAGTGATCGTGAATTTGATTTTGTCCTTTCTTTTGCCAACCCAGTTCTACAAAAACACATTCAGTGAATTTGCTTTTCAATTTAACCAATTTATCAAATTATGCATCGTGTAATTTTTTTTACTTTTAATTTAGTATGTTTTTATTTTGAAATTTGCTCAGAATTTGCTGAAGAGGACTTAACTGATGAGATGATATTTAGCATTCCCACAATTAAATAAGACAAAGGTTAGGATTGTAGTTTCTTATCTGGTTGCATTTAATTAAAAGGAAAGCCTGAAGGTCATGATAAAATTATTTTGAATAAAGATTCATAAGTAATAATCTCAATATCATCTTTTATTCATTATTATATTCACTGTGTACTAAACATTTTCTAATTTAATAAGAAGAATGTTGTTTATTTTGTTTTTTCATAAACTAATAATACTAAATCAAGCAATCTGAGTTTTTACTAAAGAAAAGTATGAAGATTAAATTGGATATTTTTTAATCAATTTTTTTCAAAGTTAACCCAATTTTTGCTGAGAATTCATTTCAGAAATGTCCAAAAGTGTAAACCAAAACCTAAAAACGAAAATAGTTTTAATCTGAAAATTTTATAATCATATCTGATTCAAGTCCTGAAATCAAGTTTGATTGCACTTCTTGTTCGCCAGTTCCTCATTTACTCATGCTCTATGGATGTATTTAAAAATAAATACCATTTGTGGATGTTGGATGTCATTTCCTAAGTTGCCAATGTTGTTTGCAAATTCATTATTTGCTGATGTTGTTTGCCAGTTCTTCATTTGCTGATATTGTTTCCATGCATTTTAAAGAATTATCATATGCTGATGTTGTCTGCATGCATTTTAAAGAATTATAATTTGCTGATGTTGTTTACTAGTGCTTCATTTGCAAGTTGTTTGCAAGTTCCTTTTGCTGATGTTGTTTGACAATTGCAAATTTACTGATGTTGTTTGCCAGTTCCTTGTTTGCTGATGCAATGCCAGAAAGATAAAATGGAATAGTTAGAAGTAAATATTCAGATAATTAACTCCTTACATTTCAGTCAAGTTATATTTAAACATGGAATGGCAAGTTAAACAAATTTTTAACTCTTCAGTTTACAGCTCAATTTCAAATGAAAGTTTCTTGAGTAAAAAGAAATAATTAAATAAAAATTAAAAACAACAATTAAGGAAAAAAATAATAGAATTTTGAAACTGGCTTAATTGTTTCAGTCAGTTATGTGCCATATATGATACATGACTGACGAGGCAAATTTTTTTCCCCACAGTAGGTTGCCATTTGTTTTTGCAGCAGACCAGTTGCCATCCAAGGCTATAGAACCCAGTCTGTCCTGCTATTTACTCATAGTTGGTGGTGGGATTTTAGAAGACGATTCATACCTTTCATACCTATAAGCAGGAATTTAAAAAAAATTATCAACATCACTATGTTTTCTTTATTGATTTGTCACTGTGCAAGAAAGTTCTCAATGAACAATGCGTTCCAATCGAACAGATGCATTTAGGATTAAAATGGTTAAATGAACACCTTGGGTATAATGTGCATTATGCAACAGAGTAGTTGTTTCTTATTTTAAATACTACAATTCATCCAATACAAGGCTCAAAAGCTGCTCAAAGTAGAGACTTGCTGATAAAATGATAATAATGAATGAGGTAAGTGATATGAACAAAAGACGAGGTGTTAATCAAGTAAAGATTATGAAGATAAGAAGGATAAATAAAGATTGGCCCTTGACTTAGGATTCAGGGAGTCTTTCACAAAGTGGCAGCTTGGGGTAAAAGCTGTCTGAGTGAAGCTCTCTCTGTGTTCTAGAGGTAAGAACCTCTAGAACATAGAGAAAATGAGGATGATTTGACTTTAGGTAGTACGGCATCTCCCAGCTATAACAGTCTGAACTAGTAGAACTAAAGAATGGAGTTCATGTGAAGATTTGTCATGGAAATAGCAACAGATTAGTGATATTCTTGTGATGTATTTATGGGAAAGAGGCAGCAGAATAGAGAATAAATCTTCTTCTCTCAAGAGTGTGCAAACAATTTTGAACTATAGCAATGTTGGAAAGTGAGTGTTGAACAGCTCCAAGCTAGATATGGCGGTAATACTCCATTGCTGGCTGAATCTAACACTTGTAAATGATAAAGCTTGGAAAAAGGAGTAATAGAATAGTAATGATTTTTCCAGACACAATGATGAATCATGCTCATTCCATTCAGCTTGGACAGCTTCTGTTCAGGAATTACTGTTTTGTGGAACCGACTCTCAGCAGGATGTTTTCCCAATCATTACAATCTTGACATTTTCAGGTTTTTTTTTTTTTTTTTTTTTTTACTAATGTTCACCAAATACAAGGCCCAAGAGCCACTCAAGGTAGAGAGTTTATGAATGAGTGTAAGAAAGGGCAAAAGTGAAGTTCTTGGGGCCATGTAGGAAAGATAACGGCTAACATTAGGCTTGATGAAGTTAAGATTTAATATGTGAATAACATTCCAGAGTTCAGGTGGAGGCAGAAGTATAGAGTTGATGTAGAATTTAGAAAGAATTGGAAACCCAATCCTAAACAGGAAACAAAGGATGAACCTCTACTCCTGTTCAAAAAACTGGAGAAGAGTGTGAACCAGGTGATAGGCAAGTCTATCTACTCCTATTAAACGTGTAAGTCTTTTCCATTATCTTTCCATGAACATCACTTCTTGCCTTTTCTTACACTCATACAACACCACAACTCTACCTTGAATGATTCTTGGGCCTTGTACTGGGTGAACATTAGTAAAAAAAAAAAAATTAAATAAGATAAGAGATATGTTTTAAATTTCTATGCTGCTTGATTTTCATAAATTTCAACAAAGATTTTTTCATGTCAAATGGTGAAAGTATTTTTCTCCAGGGTTGAATTTTATAGTAACTATGAAATTTAAAGTTTGAAAAATAATGATCCTAATTTTAATAAATTTAAATCTTCCATTTTTAAGTAGAAATCATCTCCATTTCCTTCATATTCCATCAATAAGGAGGAAGTTTCACTTGGACAGCTTCTTTTCAGGAACTATTGCTTTGTGGAACAGACTCCCGGCAGGATGTTTTCCCAATCATTACAATCTTGACCTCTTCAAGCTTAGGGTTAAATGTTGTCTTCCCTGGATAGCCTCTTGAACTTCACTTCTTGCCTTTTCTTATGCTTATACAACATCACACAGTAAACCTCTATCTTGAATGGTTTTTGAGCCTTGTACTGGGTGAACATTAGTATATAAAAATTAATTTTTAGCAACAGATTCTATAAATGAGTTTCACTTGCATCCAAGTAAACATTATGTAACATACTCAAAAAGGCAATAAAAATAATTTTCACCTGCTTGGTTATGGCTGTATTTTGATGTGTTGTACCCAAATAAGTGAAAGTTATTTTAATCAAAGCATTTGTGGGAAATCTTGCTCATGACTAATAAAATCAGTGTTGTTTTATAATTGAATACATATGTATTTATTACCATACATTATTTACAGTACATAGATTTTAGTAGCCTTGTCATTGGTATTGACTTGTTTGTGAATAAACAACAGAAAATGAAAACATGGTGAAAAAAGAAATTCCCAGTACAAAATAGATATTTTTCATTTTGTTAAAGATTTTACCATATAACAGCAAACATTCAAAACACAATAAAAAGGAATTGAATTTGAAAATTAACAAAGCCAGAATTTTAGGAGTAGCTGTAGATTAAAGTGTTACAGTGGAAAGTTCAAGGCCTGGACTCTAATTCTTTGTGCCTATACAGTTTCCTGCAATAGGAGACCAGGCACTTGATCCAAAATCAATGCAAAAATGATCCCTTATACAGTCTTGTATGAAAAAACACAAGATACAAATGTATATATCAATTCTATTCTGGGTCTAAAAAGTCTTGGAGATGTAATTTCTTTAATAATTTATAATAAAAAAAATAGTGTTAAACCACCATAGCATATTCTACTCACAGAATTCCAAAACAAAATTTCTTGAAAATAGAATATTTATGTTATACATATATATATATATATTAATAATAATGGCCACTCCTGAGTATGCCTATCTACTAGGGTGACTAGCCTATCCTTGCTGCAGTTGCCTGCTCAGGCACATTTGCATTTGTTCAACACCCACAGAGTTCACCTCTGGTTTATGCTGCAACTATCCTGAGTGGACCTTACTTACAGTTTCTGGTAGAGAGTGCATTGTCTAGCTTGATCAACAATCTGAACAAGGCCAGTATGTTCAACCCCTTGATAACGAAGACTTTATGCTAGCTCAACCATCAATGGCTGCCAAATAGTTCTGTCTACCTAATATCACAAATAAGGCTTGGCACAGTCCATGATATAGTTTCCAGGTACTTTTTAAAGGTGTCATGTGCTGGGATTGCCTTTCCAAGCTGATAACATCAACAAGTTATCTTTCTGACAAATAGACCATGGTGACATTCAAACCCAGGTTTCATGGTCAGAGACCACTTGGCCACATGCCCAAGTAATTTCTGACCATGCCACATGCCCAATAATAATAATAATAATATATATATATATATATATATATATATATATATATATATATATATATATATATATATATATATATATATTAGCTATAAAAAATAAACTTTAATCACTTGTCAGTTGGGAAAGGAATAGCTTGTAACTTTTAATGGCTAATGAAAACTATCTTTTAATCACCATAGAGTACCTCTTTTGCCTTCTATTAGCATGGCTGATGCTAACCTCCAGGAAAGCAACTTATTGATCTTATACTTTTCACAGATATGAAGTTGAGCAGTTATATTGAATCAAATGCTAGGTTTGCTGTGTGATAAGTTGGATCCCTATGTTGTACCAGACATTTTTTCTCATTAGAATTCATCTTGCACATTTATAAATCTACCATTCAACTATGAATTGAATATTGCTGTCATATCTGTTCTGGTGCTCCAGAGATTCTTAACAAAATCCAATATGGGGTCTGTAATGTAATCAGTCCTGACCTAGCATCTTGACTTCAGTCAATTTCCCACTCCATGATGTGACATTCCTCTGTCTTTTCTATAAATATTTTCATTGCAATTGATCTAATAAGCTTTCCTCCTTGGTAACACAACCATGTGAATTTAAGCATACTAACAGACTAGCAACTAGGTTTATTGATTCCCAACTACCTACAATAAATTTAAATACAATGTCAATCGCCATCTTCTGTCTTCCTGATCCATATTCTTTTATTGTCCTGTCTCCTCATTCTCTTTTACTCCCTTAGCCCTTTGTGTGTTAGTGAAATTATCGCCCTTCTTGGATGAAATGATTAAAAGTATATATATACAGGTATATCTTGAGTTAAGTCATTCTTGATTATATGTCATTTCTCAAAAAAATATATGGAAAAATAAAAATCAAGTTTAAGTCATTTTATTCGACTTTATTTACATCTGTTCACCACAAATATTTAAGTTGTAAATCACTAGAAAAGCATTAAATGAGCATAAAATCATGTTACTGTACATAAATAATAAATAATAAATAAGAATAAAAGGACATAAAATCATATTAAAAGATGTACATTTACAGTAAATGTTAATACAATTATCATAATTCCTAGCGAACGAAATACGAAAACATCAGAGATTACATTTTTTATGTACTATATCAAAAACTAAAATTTATTTGTTTGTAAGCTTAAAATGGATTCTTATTGACCATATATTAGTTTATAAATAAAATACAGAACTGGAAATGGTTATTTGTGGTTTAGCTTAGTGAGAAGTAAATTCAGAGACCCGTAAATTCAACTTAAGTCATTTTTCGAATTAAGTTTCCTCTCCTGGAACAAATTACCGATCTAAGGTGAGGTATACTTGTATCTATATTCCAAAGGTACTGCACACCGGGATTGCCTCCCCAGGCCAATAACATCAAGTCACCTTCCTAACACTCACTGGTGGGATTTGAACCCATGTCTTATGGTCAGAAAGCAAATGTTCTAACCACTTAGCATATATAGTGAGTAACACTTTCTACGCCACCAGAAGATTCTACTACATAGAGAGGCAAATCATTATTATTCTGCAGTTAATAGAATGTTATATGTTTAGTTTAATAAGAAAATGATGAGCATCATGAAGTTAAAAAATATTTTGTAAGTACAATGAATTACAAAAACATTTAAATATTTCAGTTATTTTATATATACGCTACCCTGATATAATTTGAAATGGGTCAGCATATACTAAAATTAATACATCAGCTGCTTTAGTTATTTCTATAGTTTCATACTCAAAAATGCTATATCTATAATCTTAAAGGGTTGGACAAAAAGAAGAATGAATGAGATTGAATACAGAATGACCACTCAAAAAAATTTATAATGAATACAGTTGTTATGATATTAATTTTTGCTTCTTAAATATTCAATGGGAGCTTGCCAAATACCAACAAGTAAAAATTCTTTGTAAATATGATAGAAAAGAAATGGAAAAAATTGAAGATATAACTTTTTGATGCAGTTTTAGGGAATGACAAATAGAAGCATATTGTGATATTCAATTCTGAAATTCTGACAAATTACAACAGAATTAATTATGCATTGTAACTGAACATTTTTATTTTGGAATAATATTTTTTTCAAACTGAAGTAAGCAGAAGTGTTAATATTAGAGACAAATAAACAGCTTGTAAAAAGTTCCATGATACAAAAGTAAAACAGATCATTTTAATACACGGTTCTAATAAATCATTGAGACAGTAATTGAACAAATTGACAGAGTCTATAATAGGTCTTAATGTGGATATTTTATTTTGATCCTTAATAAAATATCCCCATTAAGTCAGTTATTCAAAATTAGACAAAATTCAATTCAATATAATGAGTAGCAACAATATTAAACAGATATTGAATAAAACATAATAGATCAGACAACATTCCATTTGCTATAATAATAAACACAATACCAAAAAAGATATTAAATAGACTGATCATAAACAGAAAAAGTACAATGCACTATAAGAAATAAAAACAATATGGAACAGAAATTGAATAGATAGATCAGATAAAATTAATTTTGCCATAAGCAAAAAAAACAATATCAAACAGATATTAAATGAACACATCATAATAGAGTAGACAAAACTCAATTTCCTATAAGGAATAAAATCAATGTCAAATGCTTCATTAATCCACAGATAATTTTGGATAGAGATTTCAGTAACCAGGAAAAGATTTTACATGGAAAGCAAATGCCAAATTTAACAACAAAGTATCACAAAAATTAACCTGGTCAGTATTTGAATCTATGACAATGTAAAAATTGCAATTATTCTCTGCAAGATTTGGGAGAAAAGCTTAAAGCCAGGAATAATATTGGGATATTTAGGGGCTTGTGACTCATAATGAATTATGAATTAATGCAGACAAGAATCATTTATTGATAATTAAAAAAAAAGAGAAAAATCTTATTTTTGGATTCATGCACGGCTGCATATTTTTTATAACTGATTTTTTTTCTAATTAAAATTTTTCTTTTTTTTATTTCTTCCAATATTTGTAATAATTGTTACTCTTTCAGAATTGCTGAATGATGATTTTACGGAAAAAGTCCATTAAGCTTCTTATTTCTACATTGGATTAGCGATTTCATGCATTAGCTGCCCAAAATCACACAACACAACATGGACAGTTAAGATAATTTTACTTGGTAATTACCGACATTGAACTGTAGCCATCAGTGATTCAGTGCCAATACCAAGTAATTATTTCGCAATTAAAGTCCAGTTTTAGTCATAAAATACTTTTTCAAATTCAGACTGAGGCCAAGAACAGGAGTTTTAAGTTTTTCTTTTCAATAATTTCCTCTATGAATGCTTTATTTCTTTTTTTCCTTTTCTTTTTTCCTTTTTCCTTTTTCCTTTTCCCCTTTTTATTTTCTTTGCTATTTTTTCCTTTTCTTTTATTTTCTTCTGTTTTAATTTTATTTCCATTCTTATTATCTTTTTATAATTTTTTCCTTTTCGCTTATTTTCTTTCTTTCTTTTCCATTTCTTTTTTCCTTCAATTTTTATTTTATTTCCATTCTATTTTATCTCTTTCTTATTTTCGTTCTTTCTTTTTCTTTTATATTTTATTTCTTTCATTTTTTTAATCCTTTTTATTTTATTTTATTCATTTTCATTAAATAAATAAAAGCTTTATATTTTCTTGAGACAATTTTTTCCATTTTTAATTTGAATTTTACAAATTTCTGGAATCGTTTTTTTATTTACAAGTTAAATGAAGAAATTAATTCACAAAATTAAGACCCACTTTTATAAAAATTTGCAATTTTCTTTCCATCTTTTATTTTTCCTGTTTAAATATTTTCTTTTTTTTTTAAATTTGAAAATTCTTTTCTGAAAGTTAAATATTGGGTAATATAAATGCTGGTCCTTAGCTTTTCATTTTGGTGCTGAAACAAGAAATTTAGTGAAAGTATGTTGGTCTTGTTATTTTTCCGCTTGCTGTCATCCATTGAAAAATTAGCTGCCAGCATTATGCATCAACCCCACCAACCCTTTTGGCTCATTTAATCACAGCCATTTCCACATCAAATTGAAATCGCAATATCAGTTCAGCTTTTCTGCGTGATCACCTTGGCCAATTATGTAATTTTTGAATGAAAACGTTAGAATACAAGAGAAAGATAAAAGAAAATAAATGAAATAAAATAAAAAGAGATTATGAAGAAATTATGCTTAAAATGTTTTTTTAAAGAAATCTCATTTTCATTTATTCAGAAGATATATTAATGGTCATTCTTGATAAGATAATAGGAAGTTTTGAAACCAGTTTGTGTCAGCAAAAGAGTGAGATACATTAGAAATGTATTTTTGCACCTATTTGAGAAAGAAGAAGTTAGAGCCAATGAAGGGGATGGAGTTTCTGAAATGAAAACATTAAATTAACATAACTTAAACTGCAGATGTTGAATTAAATGAAGTATTTTTGATAAATGATGGCAAGAAAGTTTTAAGAGGTAAAGGGAATTTGAAGAGTTTGAATGTCAGCTGTGGCAGAAGGAAAAGAAATCGAGAAAGCTTGACTGTTCATGATACATTTGTAAAGCTGTTAATTTGAATATTGGCCACGTGAAAAGGAACATGAAGTCGGGGTGAAAACTAGCCTCTTATTAATCAAAATATATCTTGCTTAATGTATATATATATATATATATATATATATATATAAATACACACATACACACAAACATATAAATATGGGGAGATGCGGAGATGGGTGTGCTAGGGGTGTAATGGATAGTGGTTTGGAATGAGAAGTCAGAAATCCGAATTTGAGATCCAGTCAAGCTTGTTACATTCATTTACATGCAAATACCCCTGGGAAAGGTACTAATCCATCTGTTCTCTTCCTGGCTAGAGATTAAATAGTAGGACAGACTGGGCATTTTAGCCTTTGCTGGCAACCAATGCCAGAAGAAGGACAAATCTGAATTCAAAGCCCCTAAGAGGACTTTTTGTGGAATTTATGTCATATTATGTGCACCAGTTCCATGTATTGACTTCTTCCAAAAAGTTTAACTGTTTCTGAACAAGATTGATAGTTCAGTTTTAGGAAATTAATTATTGGACCTTTATATGTCAAGAATTATGGAAGAGTACAACCCCCCCCCCCACATATATATATATATATATATATATATATATATATATATATACAGTGTTCGATAAAAGTGACTCACCTTATCCTTTGAATTTAGCCCAACTTTCGTTTTATCGGAGAAGAGAACATTCTTCCAGTCTTCTAAGGTGAAATTTTTGTAATAGTGAGCCCATTCAAGTCTCTTGTTTTTGTTGGCTTTGCTTATTAGTCGCTTAAACCTTCATGTACAAGATTCGTAGCCTTGTTCTAACAGCCACCGACGGACTGTTGAAGAGGCAAGACTAACACCTTGCTCTTCACATAGACTGGCTGCAATTTCTTGGCTAGTTATAGTCCTATTCTTTGCAATTTCTCTCTTGATTACCCTGCCAGTTCTATCATCAATCTTTTTCTTTCGTCCCCTTGTTTTCTTCCTTGGAGCAGGAGTGGCATCATTATGTACATGTACCTATATATATATATATATATATATATATATATATATATGTTTATACATTATTTTTATAGATGCAAGTATTTAAGTAAATGCTCTGTTTATAATAAACAGTATTAACAACATTTACTGGCCTGAATGTTTGAGAAATGTCATAGAAAATATGAATCGAACCTGTATCCTACACAGAACAGTCATATAGCTTGATGTGCTATAACATTTAGCTACAGCAGAAGCTAAATTTGTAGTTTAAAAAAAGTAATTTGACCTTGCTAACCAGATGCTTCCTATATATATATATATATATATATATATATATACTAATATGCTACTTGTCCTGCTTGTGTAGCATGGTGCATGGTCCTGTTGATAGACTTAGATTCTTCCAGCAGCAACCCTCTTGACCCTGGCCAGCACTACCTCCTCAAGGCACTTGATGTAGGCTTCCATGACTCTGTAGCCCTCATCAGCAAATTTGGGAGTTCTTTTCGTATCAGTATGATGAGAGAAATTTTATGAGCTGCTGTACCTTCGTAATTGCCATTAAACTCATCCAACTCTTTGTAAATTTTCTGCACTCTCCTCAGATTAGCACCCAAACACTCTCAAATGTTTGTATTGGAGCTCATTGCACAAATGCCAAGCAGTACAGCTTACCATTTCAAAATTTCTGTTGGAGTGAATTGCATCATGATGATCTTTTTCTCATAGATGGTGCCCAACTGACCCTACTATATTGTGTCATCAACAAAATCAAAAACAAACAAAGTGCATGTGCCAAATTAAAAATATAAAATGGTAACAATTTACCCATTGCTCCTTGTATATATATATATATATATATATATATATATATATATATATATTTTAATTTAAATAAAAACAGATTGCTTTAAGTTTCCATATAATAAATTATTTCACCACAGCCCTTTTAAAGGACAGTGGATCATCAGATTTATTTCAGATTTATGTGGTGAAATAATTAATTTTATGGAACCTTAAAGCAATCTGTTTTTATTTAAATTATTAGCTCTGATTTACATTGAGCTCTCTGGATTCTATCCTCATTGGGTCTTCCCATACGGATTACCTAGTTTTTCGTAAACTAAATATATATATATATATATATATATTTATATATATTTATATATATAGTTATTATATATTTCATATATAGTTTTTTCTATATTTTATATAAAGTTTTATCTATATGTCATATGGGGAAGAGAAATTTCAATGAAGTATGACTCTTAGGAAAAATTCAGATATCTCTAGTCAATAAGATTTCATGTTTCATAAATTTCCCCCAAATGGTTAGAAAGATGAATTGCTAGAGGGCAGTGGTTAAGAAGAAAGTTTGCCAAGTTCTTGCCAGTATATTCAATTTTCATTAAAAACTCAATAATTGTAAGTTGAAGTTCCAAATTTTTTTAAGAGGCCTCAATTAATTTTTCAGATTCTAAGAAATCATATTTTGACCTTCATAATCAATAAAGATAAATCTTTATAAATGCAGAATGAATTTTATGAATATTATGCTACAATGTTCTGCTTAACATTAATATACTAAAGAGAAAATAGTACTTGTCTTATAATAAAATCTGTGTTTAGGCAAAATGAAAGTATATAATTATTGTAGAATTTCTCCTTTTTTTTTAAATCATTTCAACCCAAGCAATGCAACAATACTGCTAAGACAGAAGGCTTTACTTTGAGTGAAAAAGAATGAAAAGACTTTAGTGAGGGGAAAGGACAATAAAAGAAGATAGATTAAGGAAAACATAAGCTGATGATTGCATTTGAATTCTTGAAGATTGTGGGTGGCAGGGAAGCAAGAACAGGAAGAGAGTTCCACAGGAAGTGCAAAAACAGAAATTATTAGAATAGAACTAATGGTTATATCTCACTAATTCAACAATAAAATGGTAAGACCTAACTGCCAATATGTTAGTATGATTAAATTCATGCAGTCAAGGTACCATGAAAGAGAGCTTATTAAAACAATGGCAATGAAAATATTTATAGAAAATATTTGTAGAAAAGACAGAGTGAACCTATATTACAGCAGTGAAAAGTGACTGAAGTAGAGAAACCTTAATAATACTCTGATTAAAATTTTATTCAAGAATATGCATTGAGAGTTGATGTACCTTGCTTATGCAAAGATGGTAATGTTAATGGTATTCATAATGGTAGTAATTATGGTGAGGTTAGATGTTCCCATACTAGAAACATTCAGCATTCATTGGCCAAACAGTATTACTGGCAGTTGAAATTTATAAATTCTTTATCTCAAAAGAGTTTTTCAAGGAATTAGACCTCTCAAGTCCTCTGTTATTGCATTTTCTAGTGTTGATGGGAGTTTCCTTTCTAGCTCCTTGTTTTTGGTAGTGTAGAAAGTTGGCATCTTGATTATATCATTATTTTCACTTCTAGTACGACCTGTGTAATTCCCATTACTGTTGGAAATATTCAAATGATGTGGTGTTTGTTATTTGCTAAAGCTCTTTGATTCTATAGCACCAGTCTGTAGGGTCTGAGGTAAGATTCATTTGTTTGAAGCCATTTTTTATCCTTTTTCAGAGAAAGTGGTTGTATATAGATGATAGTTTAGACTAGATGATGTTAGCTTTTGGTTGGGGAAGAAAAATAGGTTCTTTGACTGTTCCATGGAAATAATAATAATAATAATAATAATAATAATAATAATAATAATAATAATAATAATAATAATAATAATAATAATAATAATAATAATAATAATAATAATAATAATAATAATAATAATAATAATAATAATAATAATAATAATAATAATAATAATAATAATAATAATAATAATAATAATAATAATAATAATAATAATAATAATAATAATAATAATAATAATAATAATAATAATAATAATAATAATAATAATAATAATAATAATAATAATAATAATAATAATAATAATAATAATAATAATAATAATAATAATAATAATAATAATAAAAAAAAAAAATTGATGATAATAATAAACAATAAATAACAATAAACAAATAATAATAAATAATAATTAAAATAATAATTAAAATAATAATAAATAACAATAATGAAAATGATAGTCTACACAAGTTGAATGCCATGCATGATAGCCATATCACTGAGGTTATTTAAGAACATGACTTGAGTTCTCAGGTTAAAGATGGTTTCCTAATTTTTTTTCTCATCGATCAACACTGAAATAACAATGAACCTTTAAATACAAGATATTAATAAAAAAAACATTTATTGAAAAGTTATTAATTAATTCTAACCACTTTTTATGCTGGCATCTATTTGCCTCACCACAAAGACAAATGTGACACAGTGTAAGGTTTAATGCATGATCCACTACATGCATGTGTAGGTAAAGTTAAAATTTAACTGAAGGAAAACTAAGAAAAATTTGATTAAAGCCTCAGAGTTATGAGATTTGAACCCACTTGATGTCATGTAACAGAAACTTATAAGTTTTGGTATAAGAAAGAGTTTCTTCTCTTCTTATAGCACTCAATATGTGTTTATGCTTGTAAAATTTGTGAGCATTATATCATAAAACTCTATAGAAAGATTAGGACCTGTTAAGTTTAAAGAAGCTGTATTATGTTTTATAGACTACCTAACTGTGGTTAAAAAATAATACCTACCCTAAATTTTTAGTTAATTTTCTTTCAGAAATGTTCATTTTGTTAAACTCTACAAAAAAATAATCTGGAAGCCTAAAAAAATAAAAAGGATTAACTTGCATTTTCTTATTTTCCACCATGTCACCAAAAGAAAATGAAACCATGACATTTAATCCTAACACTTAATCCTAATTCTGTTCGGGACTAAGGAAATAAACTAAACATATTAATTTTGGTCTCGTGGGACAGGAAAAAAACCCTCTGCTCTATATTGCTATTTTTTCTTTTTTAAACTTTTGAAATCATTAGCTTCTTTGGACAAAGCAATAGATTGATTGATTGATTTGTTTTTTAGGGCTTATCAACCTTTTGCAGATAATTTAAGGCCAGAAAATCTTTTCAGATTGCAAGAATATTTTTTGAAGATAATAATGATTTAGTGATACAAGTCTTAGTAATTAACCCATAGCTGGAGGGAGAAGTGGATTCATACCTTCCCCAAGGGTATTTGTGCGTAAGTGAATATAATGAACCCAACTGGAATTGGAACTCACCTCTCTGAGTAACAATTCTGAGCCATTATTCATTACACCACCCACATATCCAAGCTTACAGCACCTGGTATTTCCAAGCAGTCACCTATCTAAATACTGGTCATACTGGAACCAGTATTTGAATGCGATATGGTCATAAACCCAAAGAAGTAGAAACCTGACAACTTGACTAAAATGAAACTAAAAAGGTTAACTTTTTTGGAAGTAACATGAAAAGGTTTTGATTCTCCAAGGTCAAATTAATGAATGTGTTACTGTTTAAGAAAATACATCTAAATTTTTTTCTTTTTAGTTTTCATATTTAAAAATGATTTTTTTTTAACATATCATCCCAAGCAAGGCAATGAAGCCACAAAGACACTAGGGTCTATTGACCGTGAAAGAATATAAGAAAAAGGAAAACATTATTAAAGAGCAAGAACAATAAATTATTATTGTTAGATTTTGGTTGGGGCTAAGGAAGAATAGGTTCTTTGATTGTTCCATCATAATAATAATAATAATAATAGTAATAATAATAATAATAATAATAATAAAAATAATAAATAATAATAATAACAAAAATAAATAATAATAATAATAATAATAATAATAATGAATAATAATAATAATAATAATGAAGAATCAAAATCTTGTAAATTTGGTTATAAATTTTTGTTTCAAATTTATCAAGGCTTACATTTAAGCCTGTCCCACAATTACAAATCCACACATACACACAGAGATTCTAATATGAATCTGCAAGCACACAGTCATGCACACACATATAAACATCTTATAAGTACACACATCTCTAATATATGCATATAAGTAATAGGCTTATAAAAAAAAGCACATAAAAAGGGTGTATATAAAGAGAACACCTGGCTGTTGTCGGCAGCAGGTAAATAGCATTAGTGAGCTCTGGGAGTTCCTTTTCTTTTCTTTTTTTTTCTCAACCTTTTCCCTTTACAGATGATCAAATAGGTTGAGGGTGTCTGTGAAGGTAAGTGCTTACTGTTTTACAAGGCTTAACTGCTGACCAAATGAATCAGTCAGCTCTTCCTTCACTGATCACCAGGAATGTTATGTATTTATGTTGCTCATGTAAGCAGATAAATCTATATAGAATGGACAATAATTTGACTGCCACTTGTAAGCACCTAGTGTTTAAACAGATCTCACATTCATATATATAAGAACCTTATGATATGCTTGGCAGGGGGAAGAGAGAATTGCCTCTCAATACAAAAGGGGAAAAGAAAAGCGTAAAAAGAAAGAATAAAAACGAGATTAATGAAAAAGGAATCAGAAAAACTAAATGATAAACAGAAGAAATTGATTGTTTCTTCTTATTTTTTCACTTGTTTATTTGTTGGCATACTGGAAAGTTGTATGGAAAATTTGCAAAGCAAATCATTTGACATCTAAAAGTCTTTATATATGGTGGCTTACAGGTGAGAAATTGTTTCTTCAATGGTTATTTTTCATCAGCAGTGAAAAGAAAGGAGCTTTCCAAAAGCAGACAGTTAGATCATTGGGTTGTCACTGTCATCATAAGTGAATGAGGCTTGTTTTGTGTTGCACGCACCCCCAACTCCAGCATAAAAGTATAAACCGGAAAAGTATGGATCAATTAGAGGAAGGCAAATATAGAAAGATTTACAAGTAGACTAGTAGACAAACAAGCCAATATAGCATCAAGTAAGAACACAGGTTTATATAATTGTGTTTGATATTTTGTAGCTGTCTTGAAATAGGAAAGATGCAACATAAATTGTCATCGTTGATGCCTGTTCTCCTTATTGTCTTTTCTTCTCAGAAACAGTTTCTCATTTTCATTCACACTCACTAACCCCTTGTGTCTCAGTGGCTTTATTACCTTGCTTGGGAGGAAATGATTTAAAAAAATTATTAGTTATTTGTAGATGAGTGCTTATTGTTATTTTGTTTGTTTGGTTGATTTTACGACATACAAACATTAGTTATTTAATGTTAAATTTTTGTATGGGGCACCTAGTGAGGACCAAACTCACTACTCAGTTGTTATAATAAACCATACTAGCCTTTCTAATTATTAACTCATGTTTGATTAACTTACCGATGTTAACTTGAGATATTCAGTTTTAAAAATATACTAATTCTGTATTTCAAGTGTTGTTTGGAATATAGACTTCTACTTTTTTTACTAGTTTTGGCTGATCTATTTTTCAACCTTCTTCAGGTGTAAGGGAAGAAAATTCTTTTTCTTTCCGAAAATAGTGCTGAACAGTGAAAATAATAGTAAATACACTGATTGGCTCAGTTCATTCAGATCAGTGAGGGTCATGTGGGTGATTCCATTCTCAAAAACTCATGTGATTCTATATTTTTAACATATGAAAATGCTTTCCAGTTCTCTTTTTGCCAAGTAAAGAAATAGTGCGATCACTCTTCCTTATGAAAGAGAATTTGTTGACAAAAATTTTATACCATGCATGGTATACTATTAATAAAATAGATACAATCTTTTATCAACAAAAAAGTATAATGAACTGTTATGCAATATCAGTCCTCCTATATGGCAGGACAATCTCCTCATAGATGAAAAAGATACTTGAATCAATAGAAATGTGATTCTACAGAAGGATACTGAGAATACCATGTGAGCAATGACAAAAAAGGACATTTATAGCTAACATCAGAAAGAGATAGTTGAAATTTCTAGGGTGCATAATGAGGAAAGAACGCTTGGAAAATTTGAGACTCACAGGACATATTGAAAGCAAGAGGGATAGAGGAAAACAATGCATAACATACCTAAAGAGCTTGTGTAAATGGATTGGGGAACAGGGTTTTGGAAAAAGAACAAAAAGGCAACATTTATTAAGAGCTGCAAATGATAGGAAATTGTAGATAGCCATGATCACCAACATCCTAAACAGGAACGGCACATAGAAGAAGAAGAAGAAGAAGAAGAAGAAGAAGAAGAAAAAGAAGAAGAAGAAGAAGAAGAAGAAGAAGAAGAAGAAGAAGAAGCAATCATTAAAATCAATATAAGTTAAAAAGCAGCTGTGTTCTAAAGTTAAACTTGAGGAAAATAGGAAAGTCATATCCAAAGAGGAAGTAGAAAACTCAAATATCAGACAGAGAACATTGCTGGAGAGTGAGGAAATGGAAGGAAGCAACATAAGTGATACACAGGTGTGTAAATCAAGCCAGTGTGGATTTCCGTATAACATGAATTTCATTGTTCATCAGGGACAGAAATGAAGAGCATCCATGCATATAAAAATATTAAAAATTCTTACATGAGTTGCTAAGGCTGGAATCACTTGTGCAGCACCTGTTGCTTGAAATGATACAAAGCAGTGAGTATATTTGTCACCATTTCTTTTCTGTTTGCCAATATCTTCTGGATACACAGGTAGTGTAACAGGGGTGTGCCAGTAGTCTATTACCTTCACTTTCAAACAAATGTCCTTGGGAAAAGTCTGAGCCAATCTCTTCTCCCTCAGATATGGGTTAAACAGATGAGTAGACTAACCTTGGGTGGCAACAAGAAACCACTCCACTATCCTATGCAGGAATGCATAGCAACAGATAATAAAGGAATCTGTGGAGAGTCATTCTCAGCTACATCCTCTGAAAGGACATGGCATTAAAAAACATGAAGATTATCTTCTGATGAAAAGAGATCTTTCTCTGTTCTTACAGAATCTATGCTTACAAGGGTATGTGAAAAATTCATAGGCTAACTATGAAGGAGTAACACTAGAGCTGTGAAATTTTGCATGCATTAATTTCAACTCTTCTTATTAATAACCTTATTGTTTATTTCCAGGTAAATTGACATCTAACTACTCAAAGAAGACTTCAAAAGTAACTAGTAGCAACTTCTCTTGAAAATGGACAATATTTGGCATCGTTGTGCTATCAAGTACCTGCAGAAAATGGGTTTAGCCCCCAAGGACATTTATGCTGATATGGTTACTACATTAGTGGATGACACTCCAGCTTAATCAACAGAGCAAAAGTGAGCAACTGAATTTAGGAGGGGAAGAAAGAGTCTTGAATATGACCCAAGGTCCAGACATCCTACAACTATCGCCACAGAGGAAAACTTTGATCATGTTCACCACATGGTGATGGATGACAGGTGATTAACTATAAATCAAATAGCCAATGATATTAGCATATCTCGTGAGAGAGTTGAGAATATTCTGCACAATGAACTTGGCATGACAAAGGTTTCTACTCAATGGATACTACATTTGATACCTGATCAAAAGCACACCAGCCTGATCCTGAATGTTTCCTAGTCCAGGATGAGTGTTGGGTTCATCACTCTGAGCCAGAGACAAAGAGACAATTCATGCCATGGAAACACCCTTGAACACTTCTCCAAAGAAGCCAAGGTCATTTCCTCTTCAGGGAAGATGATGGCCTCAGTTTTTGGGATGCAAAAGGCAATGTGTTTATTGACTATCTT
>OZ038480.1:79993180-80060680 GCA_964036315.1 Acanthosepion esculentum
CTATCTATTTATCTATCTATCTATAAATTAGTGTTTCTCCCATGAGATTCAGTATATTTTAAAAAACAAACAACTGTAATAAAAAACAACTGTAATAAAAAAAAAACTGTAATAAGTGGTTCATTTTTCATTTTGCCTGTCAACTTGGGAAACCATGAAACTTTAAGTTGTACTACAAACATAGGTGTATGTGTATTTATTAATATATACTTCATAGCTCTGTTTGACTACACTGAGTACTGCTTTATTTGCACGGGAGAGACACTGGGATAGCAAAAGATGCATTCCAAAAGTTAAGCAAAGTCCTATATGGCAGGGAATTGTTGAACAATCTCCTCAAAGAGACTTGAAACTACAGAAATGTGGTTCTACAGAGGATGGTGAGAATACCATGGGTTGAACATGTGAGCAATGTTGAAATTTTAGAGAAAATTGAAAAAAAAGACATCAGAAAGAGTTGAAATTTCTAGGACATATGAGGAAAGTGAGCTTGGAAAATACTCACAGGACAGACTGGAAGGCTAGAAGTACAAAGGAAAACAATGCATAACCTACCTAGCAAGCTTCAGTAAATGGATGGTGGAGCAAGGTTTAGGAGAGATAACAAAAAGGCAAAAAGAGTTACAAAGGACAGGAAATTGTGGAGAGCCATGATGGCCAACATCCTGAATGAAAACAGCACCTAGAAGAAGAAAAAGATAGATTGGTGAGTGAAAAGGCAACCAATTATTTTTAAGAGTAATTTGAATTTTCATTTAAATTATAACGTTATTGTGCAGAAAAGAGTGATCAGCTGCAACTTTGTTTATTATTGCCAAGTCAGATTTATTCAAAGTAGTTGTCCAGTTTGGGTTGTAATTCTTTACATGGTATTTTGTCAGTTGTTTTTTTTTTTCTCTTTGATATCATAAAAAATATCATCTGTAAATCCAACCGATTCTGCTTACTCGCCAAGAAAATACTGCTGTTAGGAATGATTCACCCCCCAAATTTAAAATGCATAGTCGAGGTTGAGAATGAAAAATAGATTACACAACTGATTTTATAGATATATCTTGATTAATTACTGAACCAACTGTGAATAAATCATGTACTTGTGCTATCTGAGTCATCAACTGGACAACACCCTAATGATTAATGTCAAAATTTAGTTAATCTTTAAACAATATGTTTATATTTTAGACAAAGTCTGATTATGTTTTCATTTTTGCAATTTTTCCATTTCTTATAATATATACTAGCATAGTACGCATAAAAAATGATGAAACTATGTCTTAATTGGCACATCTGTCTAGGATCTGTGTTGTGCCTGGGCATTCTGAGTAAGATCTCAATGTTGTTTTCAGACTACAGTCTTAATTGTAAGTCCAAGAGGTCATACAAAATAAAACTGGTAACTACTCTAAAAAATGGCTGCCAATCAGTTGTTAACTGGGACAAGAAATGGCTTGTACATTTTAAGGCCACCTAAATGAAACTGCTATCTTTTAATCATCACAGATGGTTTTTGCCTTCCATCAGCAGGGAGAGCAACTGCTTGGTCTCATATTTTCTATTGGTATGAAAAAGTGATTATATTGGACCAATTACTAGGTTTGCTGCTAGGGAAGTTGGTTCATTTTGTTATGCCAAACAATTTTTCTCAATAGAATCCATCTTGAACATTTATGAATCTACCATTTGTGCAGATATTGAATATTGATGCCATATCTGGTCTGGCATGCCTGCTATATATCTTGAGATTCTCAAAAAAAATCCGAAGAATGATCTGCAATGTTTTTGGTTCTGACCTGGCATCTTGACTTCAGTCACTTTCTAAACACCATGATGTGACTTCTCTCTTTTCTATAAAGATTATTATGTCAATCGTTCTAATCAGCTCTCCTCATTGGTCTCAATCTTATAAATTTAAGTCTACTACTAGATTGGCAACTAGGTCACATGATTTTACTGTTGAAATTACTAGATATAACCATAAGTTCTATTCTAATAATTTATTTTCTTGTACTTCTCACCTCTGGACCTGTGGAACACTCTTCCTGTTCCTTGCTTCTCTTCCACATATGCTTGTAAAAACATTAAATGTAATATAAATTAGCCATCTCCTTTTCCCTTTAATCCTAATCTTTTATTGTCCTGCCTGCTCACTAACATCTTCTCCTTTACCTTCGCGTTCAGTGACCCCAGCGCATTTAGTAACCCTCTAGTACTGAGTGAACAATAGTATATATATATATATATATATATATATATATATATATATATATATATATATATATATATATATATGCAAAGAGTGGGGAAAGTAAGTATTTCATCCCCTGCTGATTTTCTGAGTTTGCTACCTTACAAAAATGAGAACGGTCTATAATTTTCAGGGTAGGTCCATCTTGAAGGTGAGAGATAGAATATAAAAAAGATTCTAGAAAATCACATTATATTAATTTTTGAACATTTATTTCTTTTTTATTGAAAAAATAAGTGTTTCCCTCCATAAAAAAATTATAAGTCAATATTTGATGAAGAAACCCTTGTTGTCAAGCACAGCAGCTAGACGTTTTATGTAGTTGGCACATACAAAGTTTTTACAGATCCCAGGGGGGATTTTGGCCCACTCCTCTTTGCAGATTCACTGAATATATATATATATATATATATATATATATATATATATATATATATATATATATATATATATATATATATATATATATATCTACTATTGTTCTCTAAATACTAGAGGGTTACTAAATAGGGGGTTAACTGAAAGTGAAGGTAATTGAGATGTTAGAGAGCAGGCAGGACAATAAAAGAATAGGATTAAAGGAAAAAGAAGATGGTGATTAATATTACATTTATTTTTTTTTACAAGTAAGAAGAGAAGCAAGGAACAGGAAGAGTGTTCCACATGTCCAGAGGTGAGAAGTACAAGAAAATAAATTATTAGAATAGAACTTATGGTTATATCTAGTAATTTCAACAGTAAAATCATGTGACCTCGTTGCCAATCAGTGGCGACTCTACGTCTTCAGTGTTTGTCCAGCTCATTACAAAAATATACTATTGATATAACTTACATGCTAAAATAATTTCTTTACTCTAACTAAAATATATAATTTAAAAAAATCTTTAGCCAGATATGTTTTTATTTGAAAAAATAATGTGTGTTTGTATATATGTGTATGTGTGTGTTTATGAATCTCTCTGAATTTTACATTTATGATCAGTACTGTTGACTGATATCATATTTCCTCAAAACTGCCCCAGTCACACTCCTCACCCCGACCTTCCAGTTGATGAGTTAAGGCTTCCTTTGATTTCAAGGAATTTAGGTCGGGCTAAATGCCCTTTTTCAATTGATACATTGTACCAAAAAACCTTATACTGTGCCGAAGAAATTATTTAAGATGGACATTTGAAAAGAATAAGTTGAAATAAAAATGTGTTCTTTGAAAAACAAGGCACACAAGTCATTAGAGATTTTTAAAAGATTATTTATATAATTAAAGCAAGAAATAAATTGCCTATTAAATGTCTCCAGCTCAGATAGGGCTCATATAGGGCTCGGATCTATGTAGCTTGACTAGCCACATTACTTTTATTTAATTCTTTTTGCTATTTATTTTTCTTTCTTTTTTTCTTTCTTTCTTCTTTATTATGAACAATATCAATGAAATATATTTTGGTCAATATTTTGGGGCATGGAGTTAAAAGAATTCATTTTGGATACAGCTGAAGTCAAGAATAAAAACAACAAACTATGAAAGATTTTTGCTGTTTTGAAATAGATATATTTGAATGTTCACTCACATGGGCTAAGCCTGATTGCTATATATATATATATACATATATATATATATATATATATATATGTATATATATATATATATATATATATATATATATATATATATATATATATGTATGTGTATATATATATATATATATATATATATATATATATATATTATAGCTCTCCCGTTGAACTCGACGTATGAGGGTCAGACAGATCAGTTCCCAGAAACTGAAAGCCCGACAGCCACACAAGATTTGATTATAGTGGTGAAGGCTTTGTGCAGGGCCATCCACACTTTTTGGAGGGACGAATACAGGGACCTGGTGCAATGGATGCCACAAGGTCCCCAAACGACCCTCTGCAGGTTTTGAATTCAGAGTTGTCCTTCTCCTAGACCAGTTGCCATCCAAGGCTATAGAACCCAGTCTGTCCTGCTATTTACCCATAGTTGGAGGGAGAAGAAGAGGATTCACACCTTTCCCAAGGGTATTAGCACGTAAGTGAATGTAATGGAATCGACTGGAATTCGAACTCGGCTCTCCGATTCCTCAATCCAAGCCGTTATCCATTACTCCACCGTGCCTCCTATATATAAATATATATATACATACGTAGGGAGTTGTAGAGACTAAACTTTTCTATGTCCATGATAGGTTATAGAAGTAGCAGAGATGCTCTACTGTTTGGCCTGAAAATTGAGTTTAAGCATGAAACAGGCTGTTGCCCTGGATGTTGGCCTCCAATGTCCACTTTTATATTTACATACATTCTATCACTGACTAACTCATAAATAAAGCATACCTTAAAACTATATATATATATATATATATATATATATATATATATATTGCTTAAATATTATTTTTAGTGGATACTCATATTTGAGTAGATGCTCCATTTATTTATTAAACAGTGCCTTTATTTATTTTCATGTTCCAGCCTGAATATTCAGAAAATCTTATTAGGGAAAAATATATGCTCCCTGACAGGATTTAGGTCATGTAATATACATACATATACTCTATCCCTGTTATTGAGCACTTTTACCAAACTATATTTTTATCATATATATATATTTATCATATTTACTGGTGACAGTCTGTTTCATGCTTAAATACAATCAGGCCTCAAGATTGCATTTTTATTTTTATCATATATATATATATATATATATATATATATACACTGTGTAATAAAACAAATAAGGATAGTATAAGTAAGAACATGGCTCAATATGAAATGCAAAAAATATATAATCAGAGCCAACCTAAAAAATTAAAAAAAAAATGACTCAAATATTATTAACTTTCTGTGACTTAAAGTTTCATGTGAACTTGCTTTTTATTATATAGCTGTCTCACAATTCTCAGGCAGTTCAAGGGGCAAGATACTTAATTCTATGAAAAATGACAGAAACAATAGTCAATTGCTGAAACCTCCTGACAAGTGAACTGGACAATTACAAAAGGGTTTTTCTATAAAACATCAGAGTTGAGATGCTGAATATAACATCAATCAACTAAATGACAAATTTTATTTGTATGAATCCTAGAATATATTTCATATAGAATGCGAGACAGCCATATAACAAACTGGGATCCACATAAAACTTTAAGTTGTGGAAAGGCGGCAATATTTGAGTATTGTTATATATATATACATATATATATATATATATATATATATATATATATATAAATATATATAGTGTAACCTGGATATAAGAGAGTTGTCGGACCAGAGAAGAAGTATCTTATATCCGGGTTTCTCTTATATCAGGGTTTGGTCTATTTTGTTTTATTAACACAGGCTCTAATTTGGGACCAGAGAAAATCTCTCTTATATCCGAGTTTCTCTTATATCCAAGTTTCTCTTATATCCGGGTCTCTTATATCCGGGTCTCTTATATCCGGGTCTCTTATATCCGGGTTACACAGTCTGTAGGTCTGATGAATTGGGTTGTTTTTACGATTCCAATGGAATAAATTATGACCATGGAAGATTAGTGTTTAAGTCTTTTTATTATATATATATATATATATATATATATATATATATATATCACATACTAAAGGAAATGAAAATTGCACATTATGTATATGGTCATGAGTAGTAGTTACATTATAAAATTAGCAAAGTTTTTTGATGTAGTAGCACTCATACCAATGCACCATCTGAATCTGAGCTTCAGATTGTGATGCATGCTGTGTTATGGCTCAGTGCAGTTTGTTTTATGACTAATTTTGAAAGAAATATTGATATAATCCACTTGTACATTAATCGTTGGAGACTCATAAATAATAGCATTTCCAATGCTTTTTCCTCAAATTATGTCCACTTTTTATTAAAGACAAAGTTTTCAAGTCAACATAATCAGGGAGTTTTATTGAAATACAACTGCATTCAGTGTGTTGCTTAACTTTAATTCCTTTTTATGTTCATAGAGTTTTTCCTTTAAATCTTGGGGTGTCTTATCAGTGTATTTTGGTGCGTAATGTTTTCCTTCTATTTAATAAACTCATGTCACTGATGGTAAATTAGATCTCTGTTTTATATTGATTAGATATTTTGGTGTTTAAGCAAAACAACAAAAAACAATAATTTTCACCAGGAATTAAAACTGCAGAAGAGTTTTTCTTGTGAAGAGAAAATATAGATAGCAGTAAAGAGAAAAACGCTATAAAAGTTTTAAAAAAAATATTCCAACAAAAATTAAGAGTAAAAATGAATTAAATTAAGAAATAATAGTTTGTAAAGATTTGTAGTGTTTGTGAGGAAAAATGTATCTAAATTAAGATTTGGTAAAATGAACAAATTAGGTCCATTCAAATTACAGCAGACATTATTAGAACATATTCTATTAATTAATCAGTTTCAGACAAAATAAGCCACTTTTTTCATTGAAAATTATTAATAAGATATGATATCCCTACTGAGTGGATGCCAATTTAAATAAAATTTAATTAACCTGTAATTTACAGAGAAACATAGAAATTACACTGCATTTATAGCATATATCAAATTATAAATCTGCAAAATCAGCTTTTAAGCATTTAGAGTTATCAAGTTAGAAAATTTATACCTTTCAAGAAACACATTCAGATTGAGCCAAGCATTTTTTTTAAATATTTGCACATATTCATGTGTCTACTACTACATCCTCATGCCAAGTATAAATTCACTATTCCACCTCCATAAAGTTGTTTTCCTGCGCCTTTTCTATAAGTACTTTCATGCTAATTGTTTGGATGAACTTTTCATTATGGTACCTAGACTTTATGAATTTAAGTGCAGTACTAGACTGGTGACAAGGTCTCATATATTTATAGTTGAGTTGGATAGATGTGAACATTAATTCTATACTAACAGTTCCTTTTCTTACACTTGTGCAACTCTATTTGGCTCCATGCTTTCAAATCAACTTTAATTTTCAAAAATTTAAAAGCAATGTCAGTCGTTATTTGCTGTCATCCTAATTATTCTTCTAGTGTTCTCTCTCCTTAGAAAGGTTTCTGATTTCTAATTCTTCTACACCTAGTAACTTCATGTGTCTTAGTGGCTTCCTGCCTTAAATGGGGTGAATTCAATTGAAAAAAAAAAGGAAAATAAAAGGAAAACATATCAAATATCAATCAGTTTGATAAGGTTAAAATAGCAGCTGATATTCAAAACAACCTTCAGTTTGGGCATAGTTAATTTTAATGCCTCCAAAAATAAACTGCTCTCTTATATTTTTCAAGAAACAAATTCTGCCTTCCATCAGCACGGCTGATGCTAACCTCCAGGAGTGACTTGCGACTTCTTGGGCTAACATTCTCAGCTGACATTAAGGGGAAAGACTATATTGAATCCATTGCTGCATCATGTTGTTTCACTGTATCATGTAAGACAATTTTTCTTTCCAGAATCTATCTTACATATCTATAAGTATTTGTCCATACTTAGAATATTGCTGCTACATATGGTCTGGTGCTTCTGCTATTTATAGGTCTCATTACTGGGGCCCCTGCTGTTTGCCTCAGGGTTCTTGATAAGATCCAGAGACGGATAGGCAACGTGATTGGCCCTGATCTGTCATCTCGTCTGCAGTTGCTCTCTCACAGACGCGATGTTGCCTCACTCTGCCTTTTTTACAAGTACTTTCATGGTAATTGCTCTGAGGAGCTGCTTTCGCTTGTCCCTAGCCTAAACATCCTACGAGGCTGGCTTCCCGCTCCCACCCCTACACCATGGAAACTGTTAGATGTAGACGTCTCTTCTACTCCAATAGCTTCATGTCTCGCACATCTTGCCTATGGAACTCCCTTCCCTATTACTGTTTCCCTGACAAATACAATCTCAATGGTTTAAGTGTAGCGTCAATCGACATCTCCAGTTGCCTTGATCTATCCACTTCCCTTCTCCACATCCTTTCATTTTTCATTCCTATCTGCTCTCGCTCCAAATCTTCTGTAACCCCCTTGCCTTGATCGACCCACTGTCTTTCTCTTTCTCCACATCCTCTCCTTTACCACTCCTATCTGCTCTTCCTCCAACCCTTCTTTAACCCCTTGCGTGATAGTGGCCTCCAGCCTTGCTTGGGGTGATACGCTTAAAAAAAAAAAAATGTAACCATAAATTCTATGCTAACAGTTTCTTTTCTTGCACTTTTGGAACTCTCTTCCGGCTCTATGCCTTCCAGCCGACTTTAATCTGCAAAACTTTGAATGCAATGTCATTCATTATCTACTATCCTCTTGATTACTCTTCTTTTGTTCTTGATCCTAAGCAATGTTTCTGTTTCTAAATCTTCCACACCCATCAACCCATTGTGTCTTAGTGGTTTTACTGTCTTGCATGAACTAAAAAAAAAATATGTACTCAGTTCAAGAAATAGTTCAAGTACAAATAGTAAGTGGAGTTATTAAAAAATTTTCCTGTGTACAGTCTATTTCTTGTCATATGAAAACTGCTTCATAAGATGGAACTGGACTAAAAATAAAAATAAACAAAGAAACAATGATAATTTTGAAATTATAATATTTGTGCTTTTTATTTTCCTTTCCTTTTTCTTTATGGATGAACTTTATAATTTTATAAGGTCAAATGTCCAGCCCGCCTCAACCTTCCACAGATTCTAACTGATTTAGATTTATCTCTTTATTTTTTTTTATTTTAATATGACCTTGTGGTTTTATGAGTTAAAGGAGGCATGTTACAATCAAAGTTTTCAAAGAATATTAAATCTTTTTGCATATGTAGAACTCATAGACAAACATTAGTAACTGATGATTGCAATAAGAAATTTATCTGTTGCATTCTTGTATATACAACTATTTACCAAATTCCAAAACAATAAAGGAATAAAAATTGAGGATTTTGGAACCAAAACAAAATATTGTTCTTTAAGATTTTAAATATTTTGGTGCTTTAAGTAAAACAGTTTTAGAATTAAATTAATTGCTTATATTTATAAAAAAAAACAAGAAACCCTTTATACTTTTCTTAATGATTTTTTTGTTTTTGAGTAGTAAAACTCTTGCAGGCCTAGACATATAGAGAATAGCTACAGCCCTTATGTAGTTGATGGAGGAAGCCTGTGCTATAAGAGAACACTGATGACACCTGTCCTCCTTCATCGTTGTAGTTGAAATGGACTATCAGCAGTTAGCACCTTAGTCCTATAAATTTTACTTGACAATTGCCCTTCCTTATGAGGAAGATAAAGTAAAGGTCGCTGAATAAACTTCCAAAAGTTAAGCTTCTGATCAACAAGTACAGCAAGGTGGTGGTGGTGGTGGTGTTGGCGGTGGTGGTGCTTCTGGAGGAGACACTTTACATTATGGCTTGAACCTAATGAAAATAATCTTACGTGACAAATAGCTGACCAAAAAGACTGGTTTCCATGGATATCTGAATTTGTACCACAGTAACCTTCAAATGCTTGAATAAATTAAGATAATACATATACTGAATATTGCTAAACAGTTATAGTAGAATAAATTATTACAATGTTTAAAGGATGATATATATATATATATATATATATATATGTGTGTGCGTGTGTGTAAGTGTGTGTGTGTTTGTGTGCGTAGACGATGAAACAAAGTGGAAAATCATCTTCATCTCATTATCACTTTTGTTTCAGTTACTATTATACATCCTGCAAACACACACACACACACACATATATATTATAATTATTTTTTTAAAAAAAATACTATATATATTATAATTATTTTTTTAAAATACTATATTTATTATAATTATTTTTAAAAGATACTATATATATTATATATATTATAATTACTTTTTAAAAAATACTAAAGAACTTTGGATCATCAATCTAACGGTTCTTTCCTATTTTATCAATATATTCACACACACACACACACACACATACACACACACACACACACACACATATATATATATATATATATATGATAAAATGAAATAAAGAACAAAGTAGGAAGCAAATCTCAATCTAACATGTTTCACCTTTATTAAGGCTTCGTCAGAGGTTGAGAAAAGAAATGAAAAAGCAAAGAGACAGTTACAGAAATGTTATGATCTTTGATAGTTCTGATTAGTCAGACATGTGTCACATGTATAAACACAATAGATAAAATATAAATATGTGTAAGGAACATTTAGGGTGTTAAAGTGTGTCATACTGTAAGAGTGTATAAGTAAATAAATGCTTGTGGATGTAGTTTTATGTAGGATGGTAACGTTAATTCATATAAGTGTATAAGTGTGTATGTGAGGGAAGTCTACAGATGTCACCCTCATATTTTGTCAGTGAAATGTAGCGATATGTTGCAAAATAATTTGTATTTGTTTAGATTTTTATATTCTCATGTATGTGTATATAAGGGAAATCTGCGGTTGTCAACTCTGTGTGGGTTGGTGAAAATTCTTAAAAGGTTTTTTATTCAACATTCTTTCTCATTATTAGAAATGCTATTTTTAGTAGGTACATGTATTTGAACTGCTATCTGAGCTTTTTATTTTCTTAAATAATAAAACTAATAAAAAATAATGTAAGATAAAAAATCCTTTGAAAATTACTCTTGTTTATCTGATTGGGTAGGAAACTGAAGCTAGCAGATATAGATCTGTCTCAACAAGAGATGTGCTTTGTTAGATTAAATGTGTTTAAATGTTAAATAGATAATCCAAATCTTGTTCTGTTAGGATGGTCTTCATGGCTAAAAAAGCAATTTCCCTAATAGAAAAAAGGGATAAACGTTCAATTTCTGTTGGAGGCACAATTCTTCTTTAGAAAGATTTCTCAAACTAAGCCAGTTGCTATTAATTTTACTGTTTAAGAAAATAAAAACAAAGATTTCAACTCAGAAAAATGTACCCACTAAAAATGTTCATAATAATAATAATAATAATAATAATAATAATATATATATATATATATATATATATATATATATATATATATATATATATATATATAGTATTCAAAACAACACAAAAAAATACATCTTAAACAGTCAAACAAGAAAAGTAATTAACAACACCTAAAAACAAACCCCTTGAAAATGTCTAAAGAAGGGACTGAAAGTGCTTGGGACAATGGACAATGCAGACAATTTTTGCACTCCCACCAAACGGAAAAGTGTAAAAAAGCTGGCAAAAGTAAATAAAAAATTAGTTAAATTTTCCTTGTCTGCTCTCTGCTATATTCAATGAAACATGTTTAAGTTGATGCCCAAATATATGAAAGTACTTACATACATACATACATATATATATATATATATATATATATATATATATACATATATATATATATATGTATATATATTTATTTTATATATATATATATATTTTAAAATAATAGGAAAGAACAATGAGATTTATAATTCAGAGTTCTTAGCATTTATTTTTATTTTTTAAAAATAGTGCTCGATACAACAGTAGAGTATAATATTATAATAGTTTTTTAAAAATATATAATCATTGCAACACTAAAATTTCCATGTTTCAAAACTGAAACTTCAATTTAAATTCAAGCATGCAAATTAAACTTAAAATACAAAGTTCTGTTCCATTATCAAGCATAACTTTGTATTTCAAGTTTAATTTGTATGATTGAATTTAAATTGAATTTTCAGTTTTGAAACATGGGAATTTCGGTGTTGCGATGATAATATATTTTTAAAAAAACAATTATAATATATATATATATATATATATATATATATATATACATACACACACACTTTATGTGTATATATATATATATATATATATATATATATATATATATATACATACACACACACTTTATGTGTATATATATATATATATATATATATATATATATATATATATATATATATATATAAAGTACACAGGGGAATACAGAGAGTGAAAGTGAAAGAAAAGACTGGGTGTAGGGGGTTTGAGGAATGGATAAAAGACAAATGGGTGTCAAGAAGATAGATGATGGTGATTGATGTTTCATTTAAATTTTTGAAGATTGTTGTTATTAGGGAAGCAAGTGAACGAAACTGTTAGAGTATAACTGTTACATTTAACTATTTCAACAGTAAATGTATGGGACCGAGATACCAGTCTAGTAGCACACTTAAATTTACATAGTTGGGGCACCAGGGAAAAAAGCTTGCCAGAGTAGTTTCCATGAAAATATTTGTAGAAAAGACAGAGAGAAGCCACATCACATTGGTGAGAAAGTGACTGAAGCTGAGATGCCAGGTCAGGATCAGTTACATTGCAGACCCTTCTTTGGATTTTTTCAGGAACATTGAGATGAATAGCAGGAATGCCAGACCAGATCTGGAAACAGTATTCAATGCATGGATGAATGGTAGATTTGTAAATGTGCCAGATGGACAAAAAAAAAACTTCTGGCATGACACACTGGGCCATCTTTCCCTGCAGTAGATGCAGCTATTGGTTCAATGTAGTCATTCCACTTCAAGTCAGTTTAAAATGTAAGGCCAAGAACGCACTGTGTGTTTCTCTCCAGGAAAATTTTAATTAAAATCTGGACAAATTCATGCTGGCATAATTTTCTTTTTAGTATAATGATTTAATTTTAATAAGAAAACAGGAAAAGCCTTTGTCGTGTTTTATATCATTACAAATTTAGGACATGATTTGTGTTAAGTGACTTGAGTTTTTGTTTAGGCCATTGATTATGATAAATGTACTTTGAATAAATTCAAACTAAAGAAAAATAAAGAAAAAAGAACAAGCAAAAACAGATTAAAGTTTCTTGGCTTATCCAACAATTTTAATGCTGCCACCTACAGCTAAAAAGAAGAAAAGATTTGTCCACGGAGTTGTTAACAAATCTAACTGGCATGTCAGATTAATGAGCGAGAATTATCTAAGTCATTTTGCTGGTTTCTTGCCTTTTCTTTTGCTTTAGACTTTCGACAATTTGCTAACATTAGCTAAAGTCACTTGGGCACTAAATCATTGAGGGGTAAGATTTTGAACGGTGGGGGGGGTGCAAATTAGTAAATACACAAATCTTTTTCGTAAAGAGTCCTGACATGAAAACAATGTACAATGACAGAGATATGGATGTATTTGTGTGCGTGCGTGTATATGGATACAAGTGAATGAATGACATAGTTAAGATATGCATTGGTCTTTCTTGAGGTCAGCAATTTGAATAAATTTACCTTCCATCATAGAGATCACCAAGATATTTGGAATTCACTAATTTTAATTAATCATCTCACCTTTATTTGCTTTCTTATTTTCGTTTGCACCTGTGGATCTGAGTCCGGTTTCAGGCCTTAGGTATAAAGGCATTTGATCAACATCACCTTCCTCACCTACCCTGTGCCATTTGTTGCAACCTTAATGATTTACAATTGTCCCCTCCCTCTGTATACTCAGGATTGGGTAGGTCTGGCCTTTTGTTTAGAATCTGTGACACTCTTAAGTAATGCAGGATAAAAATATATATATATATATATATATATATAAAAATAAATAAAATAATCATAAAAAAAAATAATAAAAGACAAAAATAAACCCCCTGCCCCAAGTTTTTGTGTGATCAAGCCAGCAGAAATGAGTTTGATATGAAGGTAGTATTGTTGTCAGTACACCTCGACACCATTTTGTTGTGGACACATGTAGGTGTGACCAGACGACATAACACTGGAAGTCTTTGTTACTTTATAGCATAAGCAGGGGTTTTTAATGATCAGTTCAGTTGGAAGAAATGAAATAATTTTTTAGGCTTTAAACAAGATCAATGAATACTTTTTTTGGTTGGTAAGAAATTGCACTGATGTTCTCAGTGTGATAATGAGAGAAATCTGGAAAAGACTTTTATTCTTGATCATGGCAACCTATATAAATTATACAAACTATATAAATTAACAGAACAGAGGCTTCAACTATCTGTAAAAATACAGTTTTTTAAATTAGATTAAAACCTAAGAGGCATAGTTTAATATATAAAGCTCAAAGTTTGTGTGTCCATGAAAACTTTAAAAATTAAATATATATAAAGTTGGTTGTCTGTCCTTGAGTATCTACAAATATACACACGCTATGTGAAAATATTATATAAAACTTTAGCATAAAATAAATGCAGTTTTATCACTTATATCTATGATGTATGTGTCTTATATCCTGGCCAACTTAGTTTATATTTTATTTATTCTTGTGATTATTGCTTATATCTATGTATCCATATCAATAGTGATTCATATCTACAAGTTTTTTAATATATCAGTGAGTGAAACAAAAGATTGTTACTTCCACTTCAAGTCAAGTGTGTTATCATATTTGTTAAGAAACTGGCGACTGCATTTGCTTCCAGAAGCTGTGCAGGATTGGAATATGAGCACCTGAGTAGTGGCAGTGGGTTAGGAGAGCCATACACTATGAGAATAGTTTAGCTGATGGATAGTACACAAGTTATTATCCGATCAGTATCAACCGGATCTCCATGGATAAGGGGTATTATGTTGTAAAACCCATCCCCACTAATGATCCTTAGCTAAAGACATCACTGATGATGTATGCCAAAGCATCAAACAATGTATTTCACAAAATATATATAATAATTCTTGCTTATATTTTAATGATTCCCGCTTAATTGATTCTTGTTTAATTAATGTTTAATTTATGAATAGAGTTTTGAAATCAAATTATAGAATTTAATTGTTTTCTTATTCATTTCCAGTTTGGTCATTATAAATAAATGGTATTTTTGTTCATGTCTTTTATAATTAATTTGCTCAAATAAAACAATTGTGACAATATTACAACATCATATATGGTTGGGTACAGGGCCAGGGCTAGGGTCTGTTGCCCTCCCACCAAATCCATGATATGGAGCCCCACACTCTACTACATCTCAGTTTTTATAAGGTAGTGTTCTTATAAAATACAAATTATTTTGTAACCTAATTATATACAATAATGGATCATATACGATATAGGGGAATAATTCAACTAGAAAAATTGAAAATAAATACAGCATATCTAATCAGAGATATGTCATAATAGATCATTCCATCTTAAGTAAATCAACAATGTTTTGTAGCAATTTTTAACATCGACTTGAGATTTTTCTTGTGAAAAACATGAAGAATTTTAACATATTCAACATTATCAATAAAAAATAGTGTTTTTTTCAAGACAGCATGTGCAAAAAACAAATTCACAGTTTTGGACAAAATAAAAACCCAGAATGATGTCAAAATCTGCAAAAGATTTTTCGTCCTTTCGTAGTCAGTTGTGCTTAGTTTAATTTGTAACGTACATTCCTATCTGCTCTCGCTCCAAATCTTCTGTAACCCCCTTGCCTTGATCGATCCACTGTCTTTCTCTTTCTCCACATCCTCTCCTTTACCCCCCTATCTGCTCTTCCTCCAACCCTTCTATAACCCCTTGCGTGATAGTGGCCTCCAGCCTTGCTTGGGGTGATACGCTTAAAAAAAAAAAAAAAAAAAATAAATAAATGTAGGTAGAAAAAAGCAAATGTTGATAAGATGGTGAGGGTCACAAAACACTCTTTGGGGCCCCCAATCAGTTTTGGCCCACTCCATAGGGAAATTTTACTGACCACTTGACAGTGAAGCATTCAGAAAGGAAGTGTGTGATAGACACTTCCAATTATTTTGAATATAATTTGAAGTTTCAGGCTGATTGTGTTTACTAAGAGGCAAAAATTCCTTGTGAAGAATTTGGTGGGGAGAAATGTTTTTTTTACAAGAAAATCACGTTGCCTTTTCACTAATTGCTGATTTGTTAATTTATGAGTGAATGAAAAGACACTTGAATCTGCAATATCTTTCTTCTTTTTGCTTTTAGCAATGGCCAGTGTAAATCCCTGGGGCTTATGATTGTCAGCTGACCCTATAATGTATTTTTTTCCATTTCACCCCAAGCAGAGCACTAAGTTGCAGGGGGTTACTGAGTGTGAAAGAACAAAAGAAAATCATTATTAAGGAGAGACAACAATAAATTGACAGGAATTAAGAAGACAGAAGATAACAATTGACATTGCATTTAAATTTTTGAAGATAAAACTTGACTGGAAAGCAAGAAGTCATAAGAGAGGGTCCACAAGCAAGAAAAGAAACATTTAGCCACTTCAACTGTAAAATAACAAGACCTTGCTGCTAATCTAGTCAGTTATGTGCCATGCATGATACACGCTTAGACGATCATGTATCTTTCGATACATGACTGACGAGGCAGATTTTTTCCCACAGTAGGTTGCCATTTCTTTTTGCAGTAGACTGGTTGCCATCCAAGGTCTGTCCTGCTATTTACCCATAGCTGGAGGGAGAAGAAGAGGATTCATACCTTCCTCAAGGGTAAATGAATGTAATGGATTTGACTGGAATCTGAACTCAGCTCTCCAATTCCTCAATCCAAGTCACTATCCATTACTCCACACTTTATTTAAATTCATGAAGTCTAGGTCCCATAGAGAAAAAGTTCATCTGTACAATTACCGTGAAACTATTTATAAAAAAGGCACAGAGAAGTGACATGACTGAAGTGGGAAAGTGACCGTGCCTTATATTTCCAACAATAGGTGTGACTGTTTATTAGGAGATATTTTTTTCTTTCTCTAATCCTTAGCTTTAGCTTATTCTCCTCTACTTTACACAGACAGTGTTACAGACATCTTCTGTCCTTAAAGTGGTAACCACCTTAGCATTTAGATCACAGTTTGGGAGTAAACTGAAGTAAGCAATTTTTTAAATAGTACACTTTGAAAATCTAACAAATATATTATAGATGATATTATAACGTGTTATATATTAAATAAATAACAACAAAAATATTTAAACCTATCAAACTGTTTTAATAACGACAATTCCACTAAAACATTTTTGCATCAGGTACCTACAAATTCAGCTGCCTCATGCAGTGAAAGTAAGTGATTTGCCTCATGCAACACCTGGTGTCTTTGCTAGTGTATAATAAAGAAAGAGAGCTTGTGATATTTGAGTTTATATATGTAAATTTAAGAATTATAAAGACTTCTTTTACAGGCTCTATATAGATATGTTATATCTGAGTTGAAGCCACCCAGTCCTCATTTCCCAACCTTTACAGATAGAAAAAACAAAAAAAACTTATGCAGCCTTGTGGGTGATGACTTATTTTCCACCCCACAGATACAAAATCACAAACCTATCACTATTCTATTGCTACTTCTATGACAAATAAGCTACATTCTTTAGTAGTCTTAACTTAGGCCATTACAACCAAGACTTGCCAATCTGTGTCTGCAGGGTTGTACCACGCTCATTTCCAATATTGGTAAGCTTCTTCCCCAAAACTGCTACTTTGTGGAGCAAACTCTAATATGGATGTCTACTAGAATTCTACAATCTTAACCACTTCAAGTCTGGGGGGAATCATTATCTATCCCCTTTATCCTAGTAACATTCAGTTCCTACTTCTTTCTCTTACATTTATATCACACTTATTTTAGTAACTCTTTATCTTGAGTGGCTCTTGGGCCTTGTATTGGGTGTTTAGTGAAAAAAAACTTTTCTTTTGATGTTCATCTAATTGCAGCATTCTTTCAGGACATAAGTGATCATGGCTCTCTACAACTTCCTATTTCATGTGAGTCTTTTCCTTCCTTCACTCCCACAAGCCGGTTAGGTGTGGCTCACTTTCCCATATCTCACTTGCCCTCAGTATGCTCCATCAGGGTTAATTCTTTTCAGCCCTTATTCCTTGTTATAGTGATTTTCCAAGTGTAGCTTAGATGTGGCACAAGGCCAAAAGTATGGGGCACTCAGTGAGGATCGAACTCACCACTCTGTTGTAATTGTTCTAGCAAAAACAAGCTTGCTAACCATTACACTGCCTCAAGGTGCCCTCTTATTCCTCGTTATATGTTCAAGGAATTTCACCTTTCTTTTCATGATTTTGAGTATGTGTTTTTTCTGTTGCCATTTTCTTTAAGACTTCCTTGTTGCTTACTTTCTCTTCCCATGGGATTTTCTGTATCCTTCTGCATAAGCACATTTCTACTGCTTCTAGTTTTTTTCTTCAGTCATAGGGAGTTGTCCAACATTCACTGCCATAAATGTTAGTGTGAGTTATTCTTCATGATGTAACAAATATTATTTGATATTGTAGTGTTGAACTGTGGCAATCTAGTTATATATCAATCAGAGGCACAACCATTTACTTCACCCACTTCTATATAATTATAAAAATATCATAATTGCACAGATATAGGCAAAGGTATTGCATTATAATTTTAATAGTTGCCACCTTGAAATGCCAGTGGCTATTTCAATCTTCTGGGCAGTCAGGTATAATTTTGGCTCCATTTAATTTTGTGTTAGTTTATTGTTTTTAACATTGTCTGACATAAATAGCTTCTTTATTTTAATTAGTTGAGTTATTCGACATATTTATTTATCATTGCCTGAGGCATGATTATATGATATGAAAAGTAAGCATGATTCCATCTTTTTTAATGAAATAGTTTGTAAATTTAAATGTTATTTATGATTATAGATATTGACAGGAAAATCAAGGCTGTTTAAATTCATATGAGAAATATGATTTCCCTTCTTTCATTTTTGTTTACTCTCATCTGATTTACTTATTAAGTGTGATCTTTTCCTTTTAAATTCACAGTATCATTTGTCTTTTAAATTTAGGCTTACAGCCACATTACATTGAAATACCGGTTTCTGCCTGATCACCAAACTTAAGTAACATCTAGTATGGTCAGTACCTAGATGGGTGTCTGCTTGGGAATACCAGGTGCTGTAAGCTTGGATGTTCAGGTGGTGTAATAAATAATTGCTCGGAATTGTTAATGAAGAGCCAAGTTCCAATTCCAGTAGTGTTCGTTATATTCACTTACCTGTAAATACCTTTGAGAAAGATATGAACTCACCTCTTCTCCTTCACCAGCTATGGTTTAATTAGTAAGACTTGTATCACTAAAACCATTGTTATCTCAAAAAATAATAAAATAAAATTGTGTACAAAATATTTAGATTTTGGCATTAAATAACCCATAGAGTTGTTGATATGCCACTAAACAAAAACAACTAACCAATCTTTTAAATTTGGAGCTTTAAATTTCGAGACAAACACATCTTTTATGTCCTGTATCCCTTTGAAACACTTGCAATTATGGCTCTCCACATCTTTCTATCCTTTGCAGTTCTGAGTAATGTCTTTCCCCTTACTATCCCTGTTTTTTCCATTCATTTACACAAGCTAGTTCCATATGTCACGTGCTGTTTTTCTCTGCCTTTATTATGTCAAATTCCCTAAGACTTCATTGCTCATTATGCATCCCAGAAATTTCAATTGTCTATTTCTGATTTTAAATGTCCATTTCATTTCCATTTTTCTTAATATAGGCGAGGAGAGGAGGTAAGAAATAAATCAAAGAGCAGTTGACCAGGAGAAATCAAGTTTATATTGCTCACATGTTCTGTTTATGATATTCTCAGCATTCTTCTGTAGAACCACATCTTTGTTGCCTTATGTCTTCTCTTCATCTGTGAGGAAATTGTCTCGTTTTCACTGATATATGAGAAGAATGATATTACATGTGTGAAAACATTACAAATTTTATCTTAAAGGTTGAAGATCAGAGATACTATTTAAAAAAATTAAGTGAATATATTAAAGAAAAGTACTTATATTTGGTAAAATGCATAATAAATGTTAGTATCTTATTTTTGTGTACCAAATGGAAGTGCAGACAAAATTAAATTATTTACTTCAATTTCCAAAAGCATATTTTTTAATCATTTCACCCAAAGCAAGGCAATAAAGCCACTAAGATGTAATGGTTCACTGGAAGTGAAAGAGAATTGTACTTATTTGGTGTGGCACATTTATTTTCTTTCAAATTTTATTCTCTGCAGAATTATTATTTTGCTTCATGCTTATTGTACAGTATTTACATTAGTCGGACTATTGTCCTCATCTTTGTCGCCATATTTGTCACAACGTTTCGGCCGTTGTACGCTCCGGCCGTTGTACGCTCCGGCCTTCTTCAGGTGGTTGGAATTTCGAACCGAACCCTTTATTTCGATCACTGGGGTAGACTGTTCTATTTCCACGAGCAATGTTTGATGGATGTCAGTTATCAGTTATCTCCTGGTAATTTTCCCTCTGAAAGTTCTCCACTGCCTGAACCGGGTATTGAACTCACACTCTTTTTGGGTCTGTCACTGGATCTAACCAATGCCTTTATCCACTGTGCCATGTGTCCTTGCTTATTATTTTTTAAGCAGTTTCACCCCATACTAGACAGTAAGTCTACTAAAACACAAGGGGTCACAAGGTGTGGAAAAAATTAGAAACATTAATAATGAGTGGTAAGAGAAAAGAGTAATCAGGAGGACAGTAGATAGCAATTGACATTGCATTTAAATTTTTGAAAATTAAAGTTGGCTGGAAAGCATAGAGCTGGCAGGGAGTTTCATAAGTGAGGTGAAAAGAAACTCTTAGCATAGAACTTACGGCTACATCTAGCCAGTTCAACTGTAAAGTGATGAGATCTCAACGCCAGTCTAGTACTGCGATTAAATTCATAAAGTGTCAGTACCATAGTGAAGAACTAATCCAAACAATTATCATGTCTTTGCAGGGAAAAGCAAATGGAAAATGGGAGAATTCATTGATTACAGTAAGTAGGTATTTGTTACTGTTTGCAGACAACGGTAACGGTCCTTTAAAATTGATATTTAATTGTTGGAATGGTAGTATTGCTTTTATGAGTGTTCCTCTGACACCAGTTATGAATTTTGGTTTTAGATATCGACAAGATGTGCAGGAGTTAAACTTTTTATTTGGTCTAAAGAGAATGGGAGGTTTCATGTTTTGGTAAAGTGGAAAAGCTGTGTAATGCCAGGGTGACATAGTTTAAGATGCCAATCATGAAGGTCTTGCAACATGTGGGTGAGGACAGAGATGTGAGAAGAAGTATCAGCAACAGTATTCTCAATTCTTGGGTAATAAATAATACTGAATTTAAACTGGGACAGCTCAATACCCCAATGGCATATCTTATCACTTTTTATCTTGGATTTTCTAATGTTATCAAACATGAAGCTAATACTTTTTTGGTTCTGTTATGACTCTGAAATGTCTGCCAAGTAGAAAATGATGCCACTTCCATAGAGCTTGACTATGGCAGCAGCCTCCTTTTCAACATCATGATGTTTGATTTCATTAGGATTCAGGGTACGAGAAAAGAATATAACAGGTTGGCCCCATTGATTTAAAGTTGCTGCTATGCAGTAATTGCTAGCATCTGTTTCTACTTCAAATTCTTTATTAGGGACAACAGTTACTAAGGTAGAAATTTTTAAATTGTTTTTCAACATTTGAAAGGAGTGTAATACTGATGGTGGCAGCAGAAACTGTTAGTTGTGATTCAGTAGTTTTATTTTGCCTAAAAAGTTCTGAATAAATTTACCCTAATATGAGAACATCCCAACAATTTGTTTTTGAGATTTTATATTTAGAGGTGGCAGCATTTCAAGAAGAGTTTTAAGTCTGTTTTAGTCAGGTGATATCTGATAGTTTACCCACATAATATAATTGAAGTAGCCAAATTGATATTTTTACTATTATTTAGTGTGATATTGTACTTCTTAGCCGCATCATGAAATTTTTGAAGACTATGATCATGTTCTTGGATTTTCCCACATATAATAACATTATTCACAAAGACAAATGTATCTGTTAATTTTTTCCTTATCGATGATGTTGTCGATGCTTTTCTGGAATGCACTTACTCCATTTGTAACTCCAAAAGGGTGGCAAGTAAATTGGTATAGTTTACCACTTACCTCAAAGGCAGTGTACTTACAATAAATGTCACTGATAAGGATCTGATAGTAAGCTGATTTACGATCAAGTGTAGTGAAGATATTGTACTGGGCTATATCATCAACCATTTTAGAAATGTTGGGCATAGGGTAAGCATCTTGTTATGTGAACCTGTTTATAGTGCCACTGTAAATGATTACCATTCTTTATTTTTTTGGTTTTTGTTTGATGTTACAGGACTTGGGCTCACCACGGAGACACTGAGGGCTCTATTATACTCTCCTTTAACAGCCTAGCAGTTTTTACCTTATAAATGTACTATCGGCAATAGCATGATGGCGTGACATAGTGGTGACTGGAGTTGTATTAACAGAAAGATAAGAAAAGAGCGGAGGTGGTGCAACATCTATGGATGGGAAATGGTTATTGTTAGAGACAGCTCCGACAATAAGTTCAGCTCCAGGTCCCTCAAATTTCAAAGTCACTGTCATACTTTTTAGGATGTCCTTTCCTATGATGATTTCAATGAACAGATTTTTAATCACTTCCACTATCATGCCAAAATATGTCCTATTATTCAAGATGATATCAACTATCCCTTCACCAACAATTTTTGCATGTTGGTTAGGGTCTGGCAGGCCTATTGTTTTTCTTCAGTATCCTGATGAGATTCAATTTTTTTAGGTGCTTTTGCTAATAAAAGTTCCCATGCTATCAGAATCTATCATAGCATCAACAATGTATCCATTTATTTTGCACATGGTTAAGGTAATGTCTTTTGTTTTTGTTCCTAGACAAGCGAGACTGGGCGGGTCAGGATCTTATAATGCAGCAGTTACAGCGGATTGACACACCTTGGCCCAATGACCATTTTTTAAACATTTTTTGCAGTTAGCATTATGGGCTGGATATAGACGATGTACAAATCTCTTTAAATCTGGCATCTTTTTGTAACGTAGTTAGATTGGCATTTTCCTCTAAAGAAATTATGGGAGCGGTAATTATATTAATTTGCTTGTAGCATGTAGATTGTTTTTCTGCTTGCTCCAGTGATCTGGCCATCTCATTCACTTCTTGAAGTATTAGCAAGAATTTTTCAAGCAAGTGTTGTTGAATTGATGGGGAGGTGATGCCAGTGATAAACGCATCTCGCACATGTTGTTTTTTTGTTTTCATGTTTTTGCCAGGATTCCCAAAACATTGCATAAAATTGTCTATTGTTTGGGTTGGTTGCTGTTTAAGTGTAATGAACCAGTGTCAATTATATACAATATTTATGGGGTTCACGTATGCAACATTGAGGGTCTTCATGGCAGAGTTAATGTCATTGGTGTTGCCTATTATTCCAAATACCGCCGCTGATTAATTAAAGTGAAAAAGTTCTGGTTATTTTCGACTTTGTTGTTGCTGTTAATAGTGCATAGATAATTGGTAAACATAAGTTTCCAGTGTTGGTATAGTTTTTCTGAGTTAGGAGTTGTAGGCTCAATATAGAATCTTTCTGGGTGCAGTAATCTGTCTATTTTGACTATTTCTTTGCTATTAAAATTGTTGTGAGAGGAAGATATAGCAGAAGGAGATAACGAGATTTAATAACCATTTGTATAGGTTTTAATAGCAAACAAATGCACATGTTACTTTTGAATGAATATAGGGGGCTTCATAATGGCAAGGGGAAGTAACTTTGTGTCCTTATGATGCAGTAGAGTATCTGCCAATGTACAACTAATCTAGGGGAGGTCATGATTTACATTACAATAAGAAGACAGAAGATAACGACTGACATTGCATTAAAATTTTTGAAGATCAAAATATATTGGAAAGCAAGAGGCCGGAAGAGAGTTCCTCAAGCGAAAAGAGTGAGAGAAGAAACTGTTAGCATAAAACCTGCAGATACATTGAGCCATTTGAACTGTAAGATGATTAAACCTAGCTGCCAATCTCATACTGTGTTTAGATTTGTAAAGTCGAGATACAAAAGAGGAAATCTCATCGGAACAATGACCATGAAACTATTTATAGAAAAGGCACAGAGAAGCTATGTTAGTGGTGGGAAAGTGAGTGTCGCTGGGATGCCCAGTCAGGACTGATAGCACTGCAGATTCTTCTTTGGATTTTATCAAGAATCTCTAAATATATAGCAGAAGCACTAAACCAAAATTTGGCAGCAATATTCAATGCATACATATTAAATATAGTTTATGTTCAGCTGTGATCTACATAAATTGATAACTATTTGGTAATGTAATATATACAATTTAGACTGTGTCTGTTTTGCGAAAATAAATATAAATGGCAGGTTAAAATCTAATTTAAAAAATTTTTATCTAAGTAAATTAATTTTGGGTGTCTCTGTTTCCTGTTCAGAAAGTCTGTGAACTTCAATGATCTTTATCACTTGCAAGTCTGGTTCAGCAAACATTCAATATGAAGAACAGAACAAAAGAACTAGGTCAAGTTTATTTATGTTGTTTCATTGTGCAAAGTGACTGTCCCCTCCATGCAACATTTAATTGTGTGTCATTTAACACAGGTTTTAATTACTGTCTGAATTTCTGAGATGAGCAGCTATCATTATGGACTGCACATGTGAATAATGACAAAGTTTTTGAGAAAATGGAAACAAAAATGAAACATACTTAACATCAGAAAGAGACAGGGCACACAATGAGGAAACATGGCTTGGAAAATTTGATACTCACAGAACAGATTGAAGACAAGAGGAATAGAGGAAAACAGTCCATATTCTACCTAATGGACTTGTGTAAATGAATGGCAGAACAAGTATTAGGTCCATTACAGTAAAAAGACAAAATTTACTAAGAGCTACAAAGAACAGGAAGTTGTAGAGAGCCATGATCGCCAATGTCCTGAAAGGACATGGCACATAGTAGAAGGAGAAGACATATGCACTATTGTCTTCATATTTGTTGTTGTTATTCCAATGTTTTGGCCATTGCGCCTTCCAGTTTCCTTTGTTTACTTGGATCAACCTACAACTGATGAAGGTCAGAGGCGACAACAGCCAAAACTTTGATGAGGAGATGAGGAGAATAATCCACATGTAAATAGTGTAAATAAGGCTTTAATTACCAATGTTCATTACAGTTGCTCAATTAAAAGACTTTGTAAATCATATAATTTTGCAAAATATATATTAAAAGTACAAATAATATTTTGTTGAGCATTATGAGGAAACAGTATTAATAATAGTATTAAAATTTATTACTGCTAGATTATTTTAAGTATCATTTGCAATTATTTTATTACAGATCCAATTATTTATAACTAGTTGATAATCAGCCAATCATGTTATGGGAAACAAATGTTATTAAACAAATACTTCAAAACCTTCATTCATTTTAATAATTGAGTAAATAATTAATAGAATTTATTAAACAAGTATTTCAGAACTTTCCTTTACTCTAATGATTAAATATACTGAATTGGATTTATAAAACATTGTGCTACTCTAATAATTACATATAAAATAAGTAATATTTATTAAACAACTACTGGTAAATTTTCTTTCATTTTAGTGATTATGTACATAATATGTAGGATTTATTAAATAAATACATCAAAACTTTCAATCATTCTTATGATTACATATATAATATATAGGATTTAATCCTAAAGGAAATGCATAAGAAATTTTATCCACTTTAACCTTTATCACTTTGTATATGACTTCATTTGCTGAACAAAAAGTTTATCTTGCTATTGAAGGTGACTCTGATCCCTGAATTTGAATTTGTTTGAATTTCATAGTTGTATTGCCATATCCTGCTATGGCAACAGAAAACAACTTTGAGTGAAATTAACAAGGACACTGCAATTGAGAGGTCTTGAAAAAGAATACAGTGGAAAAATAAGTAATATTAATATTACAGAGTACTAAAAGTTAATGATTACATATATCAGGGGTGGCCAAACTGCAGCTCTTTGACCTTTAATATTGTGGCTTGTGAAAATATGTTGGCTGAGCTCCTTTTTTTTCATCGTAGTTAATGTAAAAAGTAAATAAGAAAAAATTCTGTTTTGTTGCTGTCTTGTGGCTCTCAAACATCTTAACTTTATCATATGTCACTCTTACACTAAGCAAATTTGGCCACCCCTGACATATATAGTCAAAGTACATTTTAGTTGTAAGAAAATGAAAATAATAATTGTGTTTATTACTAAATGTATTTGAACCCAGATTAAATGTAAGAGTTCAAATTTTAATTTCCTTTTCACTGATTTAACACTGCTCCACCAGTTATCCATTTAGCATTATTTAAATAATGTTACAATAACTACTGAAATATAATGGTAATATGAAATGAAATATATGCAGTAAAAAAAATTATGATTAAGCGTTGAATTTTCCAATTTTTGGGCCAGCATCTCTTCTTTTTTCTTTTTAATCATTTGACCCAAAGCAAGGCAATAAAACCACTAAGATGCAAGGGGTTACTGAGTTTTAGAGAATATGAGAAAAAAAAACACTATTAAGGAGAGAGAAAAATAAAAGAACAGAAGTTAAGAAAACAGAAGATAACGATAGACATTGCATTTAAATTTTTGAAGATGAAAGTTGACTTGGAAGCAAGAAGCCAGAAGAGAGTTCCAAAAACGAGAAGTGTGATAGAAGAAAGTATTATCATAGAACTTATGCTTACATCTAGCCATTTCAATTGTAAAATTTCATCTTTGCAAATTTCAGTTTATGATGCACATTAATAAGAAGGGAAATGAGATTGATATTGTTAGAAATTAATACAAGTATTATTGACTGGACAGGGGTATTCAATGTCTTCTAATATTATTGTGAAAAAATAGTCATAAGGTATATGTGTTATGTTTCACACTAGTCTTTTGAAATGGTTCATAGTTTGGGATGTCTTAAAGTTAAACAATAGATCATTGAACAGCCTGAAAAACGTTAATAGTCTAATTAAGAATATACTTGCTATCAAAAAGGAAATGGATGTGACTTTTTTTAAATGATTCCCTTCAACAATGATTTTGTTTTGTTAAATAGTTTGAATGCATAAACAATTTTTTCTTTTGCATAAGTAACATTTGAAAAGATATTGAAGTATAGATTTGAAAGCTTTCCACTCAAATGATTTAACCACTGAGCTATTTTATGGGGGCTTTATTCAATTTCTTTACAACTCAACTGTTCATCTGAGCAATGGAAATTGAAAATTAATAATTTTTAAATTCTGGATTTTTCTTAATTTTTGTTATCATTCAATTGATCAATAATTTCCTTTTGATTTTGTTTTTTAATAAATGTTCTCAGTCAGCATCAGAGATTGAATCAGAAGTTAGAAGTTTAGTGATAGTATCAAAAGGAGTTATTAACTTGGGACTGTTTATAAGCTTTAGTAATGCTTTATGACTTAATTTCATCTATTATTTGTTTAGAAAAATAAAAAATGAATCCAATAGACTTTGATCTGGAATGACTTTGTTTACTTTAAATGCAATTTTCCTGAATTAGTGAAAAGATGCTGCTGTTCCATGACCAACAATTCTTCTTCCACCTCATTTGCTTGCCCATCCAAAATGAAAAGAACATTGATGACGAGTAAGCAAAACAGAAAAAAAAAAAAAATACAAAAAAATACATGCAACAACAAAATGACAGCAAGAAAAATTGTCTGCGCTACAAAAGTTGCAATTGTCTTGATCTAAGAAAAACTATCTTATTATCAGAAACATACTATTGACATAATATTCTTTAGTTACAGGAAAAAAAAAATCCAAACTGCAAATCAAAAAACAAACAAAAATGATAAATTATTTCATTACTTGATTTCTTTGAGTTTTTTTTTGTTTTTGTTTAAAGAAAAATATTTCTTGTGAGTTTTTCTTGTTGGTTTGAAGATCAGTTTAAAAATATACAGGAAGTGAACATGAATCAAAGAAAAGGAGTCCTTTAGGTAGCAATTTTTCTATTCTCTCCTGAAATGTCTGTTGAATAAACCAAGCAATTAACCTTTTGGTCCTTGCTACAGTTTCCGTTTTCACCATTCTCTTCAGTTCCTTTGTTACACTTCTGTAAGATCATTGATTTAGTCCCATTACCATAAAGAAAAATAAAGGCAGCAAAATGGATAGCAAAAAAAGAAAAAAGACAAAAATATTGTACAAGGCAGCCAAATTGTGAAATGACTGCAGTTAGCATTCACTGTTTTATTCACTCTAGCACAATGCATTCATATTGCAAAAATCATCTTAATTTTTTTAGCCTGTAGGAACATATTGGAGATGTTGTCGTCTTCGTCTGCCTTTTGCATTATTCTCAAATAGATTTCCTTCCGAATGCTGAAGAGGCTACTCAGAATAATGCATAGATGATATTCGTTGTCAAAGAATCATCCCCACACTGACAACATTTATCTAATCATATAATTCCACTCTGAGGAATGCTTCTTTTTTTTTTTTTTTTAAAAAGAAAAGAAAAAGAAGACCACATTTTCTGCAGGTAATGTTCAACAAATTCATTTAACTGGTCTAATGAATGGGATGCAAGTCAGAATCAGTATGAAAGCCGCAGGAGAAAAATTCATTTTTTTCCTGTATTATATTCATTTCTAAATCTCTTTATTTCTTCTCTGTGGATATAACAATTCTCTTGACTTTTCCTTTTCTCAAATAAGTTAAGTATCTCTTTAGGGTTTGAGGAAACTTTTCATATACGACTTACGATTCTATAACTAGTTGGCAGTGATTTTTTTTTAAATTTTGAAATTAAATAAAACTTGGATAATAAAAAATCTCTTTTATATTAAATATTGATATGAATACAAAATTTAAATTAATACCAATAATCAAATTAAATAAAACTAAATTTAATTTTTTAAGATGAAGCAGCTTACGTGGATCAATATCCTTAGCTTTAAAAATTTAATTGGTGTGTTTTCTGATCATCTTCAGGCACCATAATGACATCCGTATCTTGAATGAGAACATTTATTATGAACTGACTTTTGTTGCTTTTGTTAAATGCAGAAAAATTGTAAGAAATACTTTAAAATATAAAACATAATAGAGCAATATTTTTGATTGCACTGATAACCATTATAGGCATTTCATATTGATGTTCTTAAAAAAGGCATGAACCCAAAAGTTGTCTGTATCATATTCTGCTACTAGTTATTTTGATATAGTCATATTAGTGATAGAGCATTATGGGATATGAGAAATTATAACACTCTAAAGCTAAATATTTACTCTAACTTTAGGCTAACATAGTTAATAATTCTCTATGGCACCAGGAAACTACTCTTTACCTTTTCTTAGATTATTCTTTAATATTTTGAGGATTTTTTTAAATATGCTCACCTTAAAAATACTTTGTGTTGGCTCAGATCCAGTTCACCAAAAAGAATGGAAACCATGCTTTATGGATATATATATATTAGATGACAAAGGTTGTAGAGTGGACTGGACGAAATATTGTGATAACAACGAATTGATTGATTTGTTTTTTACAGCTTTTGGGTCATTTAAGACCTGAAACATATTTTGGATTAATGACAAAATGGAAAAATAATTTTGCATGATGAATTTCATTCTTTAGAACTTCACTGTGTATAATTGAAAATGAAAGTATCACAAAAAAAGTTTGGCACTACTTTGGATGGTTATCTACAAGGAAAAAATATCTACACCATACAAATATTATTTTGGAATGATATCTACATAGTAAAACATATTATAACATATATATAACATAAAGAAAATGTAATTAGAATATTAAATTTTTTTCTTTCATTTATATTCTAGTGTTAAACAGCATTTTCATTGGCTTAAATGTCTAAATAGTACAAATTTTAATTTGGAATGATATCTCAATAGTAAAACATAATAACATATATGTAACATAGTCAGTCAGTAATGCACCATACGTGATACATGCTTAGGTGATCATGTATCTTTTCAATACATGACTGACGAGGCAGATTTTTTCCCGCAGTAGGTTGCCATTTCTTTCTGCGGTAGACCAGTTGCCATCCAAGGCTATAGAACCCAGTCCATCCTGCTATTTACCCATAGCTGAGGGAAAAAGAAGAGGATTCATACCTTTCCCAGGGGAAAGCATGTAAGTGAATGTAATGGATTTGAATGGAATTTGAACTTGGCTCTCCAGTTCCTCAGTCTGAACCACTGTGCCTCCATGTAACATAGAACATGCAATTAAAATACGCCTACACCAGCTAAAATTGCTAAGTAAAAGTCAGGAGTTTAGATAACATACCAAAGTAGATTCATGACATGTTGATAACAAGCCAAATTAGCGCCAAAATATTTACACTCTGTCAATATTTTCCAAACATAAAAATTTATAAATCATTTTCTTCCATATTTTGGATTGTAAGAATATTGCTTTTTGTAAGGGAATATTGCATTAACCATCATTTTTAGAATAACAATCATGTTTCCAGATACAAATCCTACTATTTAACCCATACCATGGGGGAAGAGATTGATTTATAACTTTTCCAAGAATATTTGTGCATAAGTAGATATAACAAACTTGTCTGGAATTCAAACTTGGCTATCTGATTTCTTGTTCTGCTGTTATTCATTACAACAATGGAAGTAGTGTGAATAATTAGTTCAATACTTCAGCAACTTGAATAACCAGACTGATACACTTATTAAAATTTTGAATATTAAGAATCCCCCAAACTTTATTTAAACCCTTGCCATTTATTAGATTTCCATGAAAGCAAACAATGCATTTCATGAAAAATTATTATTATATTGACTGTGATTGTATATTAGGTGTTTATTCTATTATCTTAGAAATCTCAACACCTGGATGTGATTGTATTTAATAACTGGGGAGTGTTCAAATAAAGTTTGGAGTTTTATATTTTAATAAGTGTATCTCTCTGGCTTTGTACATTCTTCTGAATACATTTTAATTACTCCTGTCTTCAGAAAAAAATACCCTCCCCTTTTATTTGAACTATCTTGTTGACTAAATTTTTGTAAATTGAAAGAAACCCCAGTTATTTAATTTACTAGTTTTATTCAATAGTTGATTTGTTTTGTATGTTTCATCAATCTATTGCAGATATAAGTCAGAAAATATATTTAGATGGTAAGAATTTTTTTTTTTGTTTGAGATAATAATGATTTTAGTGATAAAAATCTTACTAATTAACTAGTTTTATTCAATAGTTGATTTGTTTTGTATGTTTCATCAATCTATTGCAGATATAAGTCAGAAAATATATTTAGATGGTAAGAATTTTTTTTTTGTTTGAGATAATAATGATTTTAGTGATAAAAATCTTACTAATTAACTAGTTTTATTCAATAGTTGATTTGTTTTGTATGTTTCATCAATCTATTGCAGATATAAGTCAGAAAATATATTTAGATGGTAAGAATTTTTTTTTTTTGTTTGAGATAATAATGATTTTAGTGATAAAAATCTTACTAATTAACCCATAGCTAAGGGGGAATTTCTATTCATTCAACATAATTTTCCTTCTTACCTGATTGAAAGCAAGCATGAATTGCAACAATAATTTACACTGAAACATTGTCTGCTTGAAAAGATTTTGTATTTACTTCCAATGAAATGCATTTTACAAATCATCACTTGATAATGATTGAAAAATAATTTAGTCAAAAAATTTAAGAATGTAAGAAAAATGAAAATGAAAGGTGAAACAAACCTACTTAATAAGTTTGTGTGAATGCATGGCAGAACAAGGATGGACTAAACAGGTGAGCAATGACAAAGTTCTAGAAAAAATGACAACAAAAAGGACACTTATGCTTAAAATCAGGAAAAGACAGTTGAAATTTCTGGGCACATAATGAGGAAAGAGGGCTTGGAATATTTGATATGCAGGGAAAATTGAAGGTAAGAGGAGCAGAGAAAAGCAACAGAAGTGTGATTATACAGAAGGATGCTGAGAATGCCATAGAGTGATCAAGTGAGCAACAATGAAGTTTAAGAGAAAATGGAAACAAAAAAGACACTTATATTTAACATCAGAAAGAGACAGTTGAAATTTCTAGGGGATATAATGAGGAAAGAAGGACTGGAAAATTTGATCCTCCCAAGACAGACTGAAGGTAAGAGAGCCAGAAGAAAGCAATGCACAACTTATCTGGCAAGCTTGAGTGAATGGATGGTGGAACAAGGTTTAGGAGAGATAAAAAGACAATAGTTATTAAGAGCTACAAAGGACAGGAAATTATGGGACATGCTACATAAAAGATCCTGCAAAAAAACATTCTTTTTTTTTTTAATTTGCACATCAGACAAAATATCTAACCACTGTCTTAAGGTATGTAATAAGCACAGCATAGGTGTCTTAACCACTGTCTTAAGGTATGTAATAAGCACAGCATAGGTGTCTTAACCACTGTCTTAAGGTATGTAATAAGCACAGCATAGGTGTCTTAACCACTGTCTTAAGGTATGTAATAAGCACAGCATAGGTGTCTTAACCACTGTCTTAAGGTATGTAATAAGCACAGCATAGGTGTCTTAACCACTGTCTTAAGGTATGTAATAAGCACAGCATAGGTGTCTTAACCACTGTCTTAAGGTATGTAATAAGCACAGCATAGGTGTCTTAACCACTGTCTTAAGGTGTGTAATAAGCACAGCATATATGAGGAATGTTCTAAAAGTTTTCATTCTGAATATGATTTTTTTACTTTGTTTTATTCCTACTTTGTGGACAATGTCCCTCCAGGATGTTGGTAATCATGACTCTCCACAATTTCCTGTCTTTTGTAGCATTTAATAAATTCTGTCTTTTTGTCATCTCTCCTAAACCTTGTTCTGCTATCCATTTACTCAAGCTTTCTAGGTATATTATATGCTAGTTTCCTCTATCCCTCTTGTTTTCAAACTGTCTTGTGAGTATCAAAATTTTCAAGCCCTCTTTCCTCATTAAGTGCCCTAGAAATTTCAACTATATCTTCTTCTATGTTAAATATAAATGTCCTTTTTCACTTCCATTTTCTCTAAAACTTTATTGTTGCTCACATATTCAGTCCATGGTATTCTCAGCACCCTTCTGTAGAACCACATTTCTGTTGCTTCAAGTTTCTTCTTCATTTGTGAGGAGATTGTCCAGCATTCACTGCCATATAGGAGGACTGATATTATGTGATAGCTCAGTACTCTTTTCTTTGTTTTTAATGAAATTTTCTTATTTTTTTAATAATTTGCTTAGCTTTTAGAAGGCATTTTTTACTATCCCAATTATATCTTTGGATTTCAGTGACACACTTTCTGTCCTCTGCCTTTCCAGATATTTAAATTGATAGTTTGATTACATTATAATACATTGCTTATATACTTTTTTTGCACAATTGGGACATTTCCATTGCTCTAGATATTTTTTGATTTACATTTCCGAAGCAGTAACAAAAATGAAGCAATTGACTATGACTAAATATCAGAATTGACTATGACAGAGGAATATCAGAATTGACTATGACAGAGGAATATCAGAATTGATTATAACAGAGGAATATCAGAATTAACTATGACAGAGGAATATCAGAATTAATTATGATAGAGGAATATCAGAATTGACTATAACAGAGGAATATCAGAAATGACTATGACAGAGGAATATCAGAATTGACTATAACAGAGGAATATCAGAATTGACTATAACAGAGGAATATCAGAATTAACTATGATAGAGGAATATCAGAAATGACTATGACAGAGGAATATTAGAATTGACTATAACAGAGGAATATCAGAATTGACTATAACAGAGGAATATCAGAATTGACTATGATAGAGGAATATCAGAAATGACTATGATAGAGGAATATCAGAATTGACTATAACAGAGGAATATCAGAATTGACTATAACAGAGGAATATCAGAATTAACTATGATAGAGGAATATCAGAAATGACTATAACAGAGGAATATCAGAATTGACTATAACAGAGGAATATCAGAAATGACTATGACAGAGGAATATCAGAATTGACTATAACAGAGGAATATCAGAATTGACTATAACAGAGGAATATCAGAATTAACTATGATAGAGGAATATCAGAAATGACTATGACAGAGGAATATCAGAATTGACTATAACAGAGGAATATCAGAATTGACTATAACAGAGGAATATCAGAATTAACTATGATAGAGGAATATCAGAAATGACTATGACAGAGGAATATTAGAATTGACTATAACAGAGGAATATCAGAATTGACTATAACAGAGGAATATCAGAATTAACTATGATAGAGGAATATCAGAAATGACTATGACAGAGGAATATCAGAATTGACTATAACAGAGGAATATCAGAATTAACTATGATAGAGGAATATCAGAAATGACTATGACAGAGGAATATCAGAATTGACTATAACAGAGGAATATCAGAATTGACTATAACAGAGGAATATCAGAATTAACTATGATAGAGGAATATCTGAAAAGACTATGACAGAGGAATATCAGAATTGACTATGATAGAGGAATATCAGAACTAACTATGATAGAGGAATATCAGAATTGATTATATCAGAGGAATATCAGAATCAGAAATTGAAGTACTGTACTCTTATTGGATTTCTGATTTTGGAACTGGAACTGACTGAGGAATCTCTGGTAGCATGCCAAAACATCTAAAATAAGAACTGCCCTTCATGTGCAATGGTCAAATCTTGAGTTTATCCCGTGAAGACAAACCATGTTCGGGAGGACCTATGGAAGTCTTGTAACTTACATTGAGAAATAAAAGTATTTGTCAAAAAATAAGATAAAAATAAAAGGATAAAGTTTTTCCTACTGTCATGTCATTGAAAACTTTTGGTTTCAAAAAATCTCTGGAACACCTTATGTAAGTATATAAAATTAGTTGCTTCTCTATGAATAGTCAAATAGTTTTGATTTGGTATATTATTTATTTATTTATTAAAAATAAGAATAATTTGACATTTTAGAAGCACAACTTTTCATCAGACAATATTTTGAATTAGGTGCAAGTTATCACCCATTCTGCACAGACTGAGAATAATATTGCTTTACTAGAATTACATTAGTGGAAGCCAAATAGCTTTATTCATTAATTGGTTATATATATATATATATATATATATATATATATATATATATATATATATACACACATATTGATAGTTAAAGAATTGTAAGTACTATTAGTATTTATATAATTTGAGAATTATGAATTTTATTTTCCTTCCACTTGATTACTATATATATATATATATATATAAATTGAACTTTAGACTGACTAGCTTGGTATCAAGTATTTTAATCAACAGTACTGACAGTTATATGTTGATGGAATTATTACTGATGATGTTTAGTAACTCTAGCCAACCTATATAGAAAAAACTAAGGACTACCAACAGCAGCAACAACTAAAATAGATAGTACATGTAATTTGAAGAGAAAATAATAACGTAATCATGATGCTGACATTCCACACAACTTCAAATAAAAGGTAAGGAAAGAAAACCCCATCAATACCTGAAATAGCAATAACAGCTACTGGACTTGAAAACCTATCATCCTGAAAAATTGTTTTAAGAGAAAGATTTTATAAATTTAAACTGAAAACAGTACTGGCTGCCTAATCAATAAATTCTGAATGTTTCCTTGTAGGGAAATGGATAATATTACCACTATCATTACCAATAAATGAAGTAGTTTGGTAAAAACCAAATTCAAATTGGTCTATTTCCTATTTTGGTTAAATTTGGTATGACAAATCACTAGTTAAATCCTGTTTCAACCAAGATTATGTGTCTAGCTTTTTAACTGTTATAATGAAACATGCTGGTTAGACAGTGGTTACAAATATTTTCTTTGTTACTTTGCAATCGTAAAGAAATTCATTGTCTTAGTGGTGAACCAAGTCAACTTTTCAAGATGGATTCTAAGTTCAAAATGGTTTGTCACTGTAGTTCATTCTATGATATATTTTGTTTTAAGAACAAATAAAAAGAAGGAACTTGATTCTCCAGTCAAATGTTCCTCATCATTTCATTATCCTTATGTCAAGTTTGTTTGTGTTGATAGTTTATAAACAAATTATAAATTGTAGACAAGTGTACCTTAAAAAGGAGATAAATATAAATAAATATATATATACATTAATTCAAAGGAAATGGAAAGAACTCTTGAGTTGGACAAATATTTTTTATAAACCAAGATAATCATAGATCAGCTGAGCATACGCCTGCATCTTATTCCAGAGACCATAGAAAATGCATAAGGATATTATGAAAGAAAACATTACATATTGCTTACTAAAGATTTATAAATTATGTAACTACCAACCAGTGTAGAAGTTGTTTGTTGGTTATTTAATAATTTATTGATATTTGTTTGAACTTGATATATTATGAGCAAAGAAAAAGAGGAAATGTTTTCTTTGTAAATGACCTGTTATGTTGTGTGTGTGATCAAAAAAGATTCCTATGTACTTAGAACTTACAAGTTACTTGGTATAAGCATTTTGTTTCCTGTTGTTGGTTTGAAATACACTTGGTTGCAAATGAATTAAGATACAAAAATGATATTCATGTATTAGTTAAAAGTATATCATTTTTGTGCATTTTGAGATACAAATGATATTTAAGAGGGAAAAGGCTGGATTACGATGGAAATATTTTCCCAGATGTTGCAGTGCGGAAAAAGCTACTAATGTTATGAGGTAGATCTAAATATCCTTGCCAGGGATCATCTCACTTGAAGTACTGTAATTTTCATTCAGTTAGTTATGTGCCAGGCATGATACACACTTAGGCGATCATGTATCTTTCAATACGGCAGATCATGTATCTTTCAATAAGGCAAATATTTTCATGTATCTTTTCATATTATCATGTATCTTTCAATAAGGCAGATATTTTCCTGCGGTAGGTTGCCATTTCTTTCTGTAGTAGACAAGTTGCCATCCCAGGCTATAGAACCTGTGAATGTAATGGATTCAACTGGAATTTGAATTCAGAGAGCTGAGTTCAAATTCCAGTCGAATCCATTATATTCACTTATGTGGGAAAAGTAATTTTCATTGCTAAATAAATAAAATAAATAAATCCTGATTGATTTTGTTAAAGTAGTATGAGAGAAAATGGGTGGTTTTGAAAAAATGATATTTTGCTCTACAAGAAACTGGTTTATTCATCTTTTTGTTATTTATTCTTTTCATAATATTTTTACTTTTTGCAATAATAAATTAATCATGTTCAATTCTGCACTCTGTTGTGGGGGGGGATTTGCTGAAAATTTCTTGACCTGTGAGTTTCTAAAAGCCACAAAACAAATACTGAGTTCCTGTTACTGATGTTTCATAAGAAGCTGATATGCTTACTTGTCTTTCAACAGCTTAGAGCAAGACAAGGGAACAAACACAGAATATATAGGTAGAACATTCAGCTTCACACAGATATAAATTGCAAAAAATTCAAGATACAAATATGTACATACTAGTTTTGCCTTCTTGGGAGTTAAGTGGGTCTTTTTTATATCTTAATTTTCTTTGAGTTCTTTTACTTCAACAAAACAAATAGTCATCCAATCAACACACCTTTCATCCATCTACCCGACCAAATGACCATACAACCATCCACCCATCCAACCAACCAACCAACCAAGAAAATAACCAAACATCCACTCATTTACTCAGCTAACAAACTATTCATCCAACCATCCAACATACCTGCCATCAAACCATCTGTCCATACACTCATATGCACTAAACTTTTTGCAAATATTTGTTTTTATTAATGGACATGCCTAGCTATCTACATATATGTTGGTATGGATATATGTGGGAATGGAAAAAAAATTATTTTAAAAGTTTTTGTCATAAATATTCATTAATATAATAACTATTTTTAAAACAATGACATAACATATAACAGTATATTATTATATATTCTTTTTATATAATTGATATCTTAATTAGTATTGTCTTTTATATTTAAGTATTGTAGCATTCATATTTGATAATCTAAATGAATGTACATACCTCTTTTCATTTGTAAGGATGTAAATCTAATCAAAAACTTTTTGTATATATATCCAATAAAAAAGGAGGTTTTCTTATCTACTCAACAATAGGTATGTTCTTTTCATGTCTATTTTCTCTGAAATAGGATGTGTATAGTCAGTAATATGACAAAGATAAACATTACTACTGTCTGAATGGAGTGAAGAACTCAATGCAACTCTTTAACGAGGCATTGGTGCACTTAGATTGGTTTAGGTTCACTGATTATTCATATTCCACTATTATTTCAGATTCTTTTCAAACTAGACTCCAGCAAAATGTAAAAGGAAATTGTGTGTATGTATGTGTGTGTGTGTGTGTGTGTATGTGTGTGTGTGTGTGTGTATATATGTGTGTGTATATGTGTGTGTGTGTGTATATGTGTGTGTGTGTGTATATGTGTGTGTGTGTATATGTGTGTATATGTGTGTGTATGTGTGTGTGTATATGTGTGTGTATGTGTGTGTGTGTGTATATGTGTGTGTGTGTGTATGTGTGTGTGTGTGTGTGTGTGTGTGTGTGTGTGCAGGTGGGTAGGTGATTGAGAGAAGAGAATTTGTGAACAGGAAATAACCAAGCTATGAATTTTCATCCAAGCACTTCCTATCATGAAATAATTATATGTTCATCAGAGAGAAAAAAAAAATGACTTATTACAAAAATGTTTCGTCTCTCCCACCTGAGAAAAGGATTATTTATATGGACCTTTTTTTCTGGATTGAATCTGTGGTTTTATATTTTTTTAGTCATTTTAATTTATGAATTGTGCCATTGATAGAAAAAGAAAATCTGCTATTGAAGAAGTACAAGACTTTCTTTGTTTAAAAATGGAATAATTTATAAATATAAGAGGGTGAAGAAAATTATTGCTTTAACCTAGAAGGGATTAAAAAAAAATAATTCTGATGTTTGGCCATTTAAGAACTTTTCAGCACACCCTTATGTGTTTATATATATATATATATATATATATAATTATTATGAAATTTTTTTCACTTAACTGGGCAGTAATTCCATTATGCTTACATGATGGAAATATTGTCTAATTAAGCGAAAAACACTTTTATATTAATTCTATTAATGCTCTATGTCTATCTCCAATATTGAGCACTCTTCCACAAAGCCTGCTTGCATTAATTGCCTTTCTATCAGCAAATGACTGAAAAACCAGCAATGTTATACTCGGTTGCAATTAAATCTCTTTCTGATTCATTCTGCATGCTGGCTAGATGTGAATGCCAGGAAAGCAGAGAACAAAATAAAAAAAATTCTTTTCTGCACATAGGCTCTGTGCATCTTGCCTGGTCTACAAAGCGAGCTCCAACAGTGGCCAATCACAAACATTCCCATCGTTAAAAGAGATGACCTCAGGGACTACCAGACCTGCTTAAAAACAGGTCGCTGAGAATGACCAGTACAGTTTTGGGCTAGCAGGCCACTGGCCGTCATGCAGGGTGCTGCTGACACTGCTTCCACTGCCATGACTTCATCACCATGATAACCACAGTTGCCGGCAGGTGAGCCACTATCTGTCATGCAGAGCACTGCTTCTGGTATTGCTACCATCATCACCATTGTTACTGCTACCATCATCGCCATTACTACCAACACTCAACATGACCACTCTTCTCAACAACCGTTACCACTCCCAGGCTTGAATAACCACCTTGGCTATCCACCTTTGACTCCACCTAGCTACAAGCAAACACCAACATAATAACATCTCAACTTTGACACCTGCTAGCTACAAGTCTTCACCATCGCCAATGCTACCATCTAAGCAAATACCAACCATACCAATCTGAAACCACCTTGTCAACTTGGCAACCCACCACCATCACTAGTTCTATAGAACAGGCCTACCAATCATGCCAATCCAACATCACCTTGTCAATTCAGCAACCCACCACTGTCACCTTGGCATACCTGACTTGATACAAGGCATTCCCTTCACAGTTGTCACCACAGTTCTGTTCCATCGAACTGGCCTACCAAACATGCCAATCTGACACCACCACATCAACTCAGCAAACCCCTGCTGTCACCTCAGCATATTCGACTCTATATATGGCATTCACTTCACAGTCGTCATTATGGCCCTATTCCACAGAACAGGCCTATCAACTAACATGTACACCAACCAAGCCTTGCAACCTCGGACAGCACAAAAAATAGGTCAATCCTAGCCTTTCTCTTAACTCTGATCACCATCCTGACAATACACCAGAAACGGACATTCCAGATTTGGCTACACTAACTACTTCGGGACAACACCTTACCAACCCAACGCCATCACCTCGGCATAACCAACACAAACGCCAACCAAATCCTGTGACTTCTGCCAGCATGAAAATAGGTCGACTCCTGGCTTTTCTCTTAATCCTGATCACCATCCTGACAATACACTAGAAATGAAGATTCACCTATTTTGCGATATCTGAATGACACCATATATACTAATTATAAACATTGTTCAAAATTGAATCCTCATTATTCCTTTCTATCACAACCAGAAGGTTAATATAACATATATGTATATACACATTCAATTCAATCAATGTAGGACTAAAGTGGGCTGCTTGTAACAGGGAGAACCTAATCACCCTTCCAGGAAAAGGTGCCAAAAAGTCTCTCATTTGTGCTGAATTTGGACATGTATGTTTTTCAAAGTCTGACTTCATTAGTCACATACCACACACATTGTACCTACCATATTCCACTGGTAAGATATAAGTTCCGCTTGAGCAGCTTCTTTCTGCTGCTTTGCAGAACCAACTCCTAAGAGAATGCTTTCTTGATCACTACAATCTTAACCTGTGGAAGTCTAGGGTTAACCGTTATCTTCCCAACATATCCCCCATAAAATCTTACTCAGTAATCCTCTACCTCGAGTAGCTCTTGAGCCTTGTTCAGGGTGAACATCATTGTAAAAATAATGTTATCACAACAACAACACAATCTATCACTATGATGTCCATCCTGAATTCACTTACAATCTATGCAGTGTGTGCAGGTCAGCATGTGGATTTACCTGGCATTACAAGTCACAGCATTATGGTGCCAATATAGTGACTGGTAAGCTTGCTTGCAAATCCTGTGGCTTAAAGTGTAGGTCACTTGATGGACGTATGAGTCATTAGAAGAGATGTCATCAGTGGCAAAGAAATCAACAATGATATCAAGGAAGTGGTCATATTTGGCCATGATTTTACACCACTTTATATTAAGATCATCACCAGAAAGATATTTGAACAATGTGGTGTAAGGTTTTTAGTCTTTTAAAGATATTTGGACTGCCATTGAACTTTGGATTTCTGAAATAAATGAAATTTCCCTAACAGTTAATTCATGAACTAGAAAGGAAAAATTGACACATTGTCTTGCAAGAATGTCATTCCTTTACTTTGCATGTGCTTCCTTTGAGTAAAAGGTACTACAAAGAGTGTTATCTATGCAGTATGTGGGCACATATACCTTTCAGAGGCTAGCTTAATTAGTCACTTGCATTCATAATATACCACTAAGATGTCCAGTTTGATCTCACTTGCAATCTATGCAATTGCAGGTCAGTGAGTTGATTTACTCGACATTACAACTCCCAGTACCATGATATCAATACAGCAAGTGGTAAGCTTGCTTGCAAAACCTGTGGCTTAAAGTGTAGGTCAGTTGATGGACTTATGAAGCCTCAGAGGCAGCATTAGCAGCATGGACATCAACAATCATGTTTTGGAAGGGATTGTACTTGGATAGAAGTTGATTTTCTATCATCAGTACATATATATATATATATATATATGATTAAAACAAAAGATGGTCCACATGTGCATGTTATACTATGTAGATTTAATATGCCTGTTCATGAACTTTGGGGAATAAAAAGACAACAAAATAATAATGATATTTATTTTAAAGTCAGAATTTTTGGACATGCCTGTCCAATGAGACAAGAAATAAGCAAAGAAGTGGAACTCACTCTTCCACCCCTCTAGCCAACAGCAATATTCTCTGGAAGAGTGAGTCCCACTTCTTTGTTTATTTCTTGTCTCGTTGAAAAAGGAAATGTGCATATCCAAAAATTCCAACTTTAAAATCTTTCTCTTTGTGGTTCAATTTAGTCAAACTCCATACTAATAATATATATATATATATATATATATATATATATATATATATATAAAGATGTGTTTGGTAATCTGTATAGATAATTCCAGGGAGGATATAGTCCAGAGAGCTCAATATAAAAACAGAGCAAATATTAATTATATTAAGAAACAGACAACTTTAAGGGATCATGGTGATTATAATTTATTTCCTTAGAATCGAATCAATCTTATTGCCAATATGTTATCATTTTGTTGTTTTTTTATTTATCAAATTTCATTAACATACCTATTAAATCTACACACACACACACACACACACACACACACACATATATATATATATATATATATATATATGTATATATATATATTAAAATAATAAAATTTAACTGGTAAATTTTAAATCACCTTAATTGCAAAGGAGAAATTCTAAGCAAATTTTGTATCCAGCAAAAATCTTCTAGTCTAGTTTAACCTCTTTTCAGAAAAGCAAAAATATTCAAAATGTTATTTATCTTTTTTGAATGTGAGTCCTTGCATAAATATGACAAACATTAATTTCATTCAAAGTTGATTTATTAGTTTCTTTTCTCCCATTATGAATGTATACATATGTGTATATTAACCTCAAACACCTACAGTTACATACCACTGAGAGATGGGAATCTACAATGTCCCCTGACTACCAAACCATTTAACTGCTGTGTTATTCATATTTACAAATCATGCTGTATACAGTTAATAAGCAGAAGGTTTATAATGTAACATTTTGTTTCTTTCTAACATGATATTAATTTGTTAAAATAAATCCTTTTGTTAATGTGGCACAAATGTCTTGATTATTATGTTTACCAATTTGAAAATGCTTTGAATTTTTTAAAACTTCAAGAAGCTGAGTAACACATGACTTCAGCCTTTAGACAACATTTCACTTCTTTTTTCTTTTACTTTCTTAGTTTTATGACTTATTTGCTGATTTTTGTTTATTCTCATTTCTTTTTAAAATAATTTCACATCAACGAGGTGAGGAAGATGCTATGAGGTGGAAAGATTATATTGAATCAATTACTAGGTCTGCTGCTAGGAAAGTTTGTTCACTGTATTGTGCTAGACAATTTTTTTCAACAGAATCTATCTTACATATTTATAAGTCTACCATTTGTTCTCACTTTGAATATTCCTGCCATATCTGGTCTGGTGCTCCTGATACATATTTAGAGATTCTTGTTAAAATCCAAAGAAGAAGCTGCAATGTCATTAGTTGTGACCTGGTATCTCAGCTTTAGTCACTTTCCCACTGCTGTAACATAGTTTCATTGTGATTTTTTCTAATAACAATTTCATGGTAAATGTTTTGATGAACTTTCCTCTAAGATACCAGTTAGGTATCAGGATATTGCTCTTTCTGGGTTGAACTAGTGCAACCCATCCCAAAACTAGGCTAGTTTAGGTTTATTTTTTGATGTTTTAGTTTCTTTTTCCAGTTAACTTAGCTAGGGTATGTATGCTCATTTGGCCCCTTTTATTTCTGTCCCTATTTTTCTTTAAATTTAATTCCCCATCCCTTCCCTCGTTAGGTGGTTAGTGATGTCAGTTCGCAGGTAGGATGCGGGGCGCCTTTCGTTTCGCGTGAGCGTTTTCGTATTTGTTGTTGTGTTTGAATGAGTGCATGTCAGTGTGTGTGCTTGGGATGAATGAATGTTCTATAATATTATAGTCCTGCATTGATTTCGGCCAGTGAACTGGTATTTCTGCCACATTTAGTGATTGTGGGGGGTTTTATTACTAATATTATTTTTCTTTAGTTTCTTTTTTGTATTCATTTTGTATATACTCATTGGGATTAGTTTTTAAAAAATTGTTATTTTATTCCCCTCCCCCCACAGACACTGAATTGTAAATATAGGGACTATTTAGTATTTTCATAGAGACAGTGAGGTATTATGGTGATTGTAGTAAGAACAGTACGTATAAATGTGGTGTTTTGGTGTAAGGAATATTGTTCGTACGATTGGGTCAGTGTTTGCGGCTAGCTAAGTTATAATTAAGACAGAAGAAGACCGGCCTTTTTCCCCAATCCCCCTTCGGCCTTGTGCCGAATTTTCGCAGTATTTTTGTATTTTCGCAGAATAAATATCACTTTCCTTTATGGTACTTAGACTTTATGCATTTAAGTGCAGTACTAGATTGGCAGCAAGGTCCCATCATTTTACAGTTGAAATGTTTAGATGTAACCATAAGTTCTATGCTAACAGTTTCTTCTCACTTGTGGAACTCTTTTCCAACTTCTTGCTTCTCAGTCAACTTTGATCTTGAAAAGTTTAAAAGCCATGCCAGTCATTATCTTCTGTCCTCTTGTTCTTTTACTTTTTGGGTTATATTTGTATAATGTGATATCAATTTTTTTATGACAACTGGAAAGGAAGCTGACACTACTAAAATTGACAAAAAGATACAAGCTTTTTTTAATATTAGAAATTAAAAATACAAATTAAAATTATATCAAAATATTTTTTAATTTAGAAAATTCACATGTCAATCTTCATAAGTAGATATCAACATACATTTAAAAGATTCCCTTATATTGAATTTAAGACGGCTTTAAAATCATTACTAGCATTTAGTTGCAAATTTTGATCTTTATGATTCATTTAGATATTTCTCTCTGTCTCTTGAAAAAATATATATTCAACCCCATATTTTCTGGCATAAATGACCTTTTATATCCAAAAAATAACTCAAATATATCCTCCATATCTTATATATGACATTGAGTTGTTTGGTCAGCTAACATTTACTCAGATATCAAAGGCTACATGCTTAATTCTATAAACATACATCTGTTTATCCTGCAAGATAAAGACAGCACCCTGTTTGGTTGAAATTTAGTCCTGTGGTGCTGAGACAGGAGTGACCTCTCCAGGGTGAAGGCCTGGTCAATAGTACATGGAGGCTGTATTCTGGCCAGATTACATACCCACTACTTTCAACCCCGTATTATTTTGAACTTGGTCTACTGAAAAGGTCCAAAGTAATATAGAGCATTACATTTGGAGTTGGCTTGGCTTCAGAATTTGCCGGAAAGTTGCCAGTGTTGACAGCTAACCATCTTTGGGGACTCCACCTCAAGGTTTACAGTTTGGATTACTTCCATAGTCATTTCCATGTCTGGATTTTACTGCAAGGCATCAGAGTATTTGTTTATATTTCTGAGATGAGTTATTATATACACTATTTATATTATTCGGACTATTGTCCGCATCTTTGTCGCCATATTTATTACAACGTTTCGACCGTTGTATGATCCAGTCTTCGTTATGTGGTTGGAATATCAAACTGAACCCTTTATTTCACTCACTGAGGTAGACTGTTCTAGTTCCACGTGCCATGTCTAATGGATGTCAGTTCTCTTGTTAATTCCCCACTCCAAGTTCTCCACCGCCTTAACCAGGTATTGAACTCACACTCTTTTGGGTCCTGTCACTGGATCTAACTAACACCTTTATCCACTGTGCCATGTGTCCTCGAGAACTTGCAGAAGGGAATTAACAGGAGATAACTGATAACTGACATCCATTAGACATGGCACATGGAACTAGAACAGTCTACCCCAGTGAGCAAAATAAAGGGTTCAGTTTGACATTCCAACCACCTAACGAAGACTGGATCATACAACGGTCGAAACGTTGTAATAAATATGGCGACAAAGATGAGGACAATAGTCTGAATAATGTAAATAGGGGAGGCATCAGGGGTTTAAAATCAGGGTTTCATATATGGAATTCCTTCCTGGGCTGTTGAGCTCCATCTACTGGAAGCAGCTGGTTATGAGGCACTAGTTGTTTTCCTTTACTCATTCTCCTGCTTGAAGCTGGAATTAGTTGCCTGAGGTATTTGAGATGCATGCCACAGAGGTATTTTATACATGGCAGGAGCTTGTCTCCACTATCACCCCTGGCTATGGAACATATAATGCTGTAATATTAAATCTAAGTTGAGGAAAGTTTTTATCTAGCATCAGATACAGAAAAATATTATTTTACTAATAAAATATCAAGTTTTGTTTCTCTTAGAGATAATTATTTTTTTTATTATTAAAATATACAAAGAATGAATGACTTTATGCAGAGGATCATGGAATGTTTGTATTATCAGAAGGATGTGTAATTGCAAATAGGATGCTATGGAGAGCAGCGAGCAGAGGAGAGCAGATATATATGGATGATCAGCGATAGGAAAAATCATCCGCTGCTCAACTTGCAGGAGAATATGAAGATATGAGAGTCATTGAAAGAAAAAAAAAATGTAACATACAATTTGTGAAGGATAAATGGGAAATATAGGGAATTTATTGATATTGTTTAATCCCAAATACAATGAAGATGATTCTAAACCAATGAAAACACTTCCCTTCCCTTGTTTGCTAGACACAAGTTGTCTTTTAGTGGATTTCTCACAATAAAGAAATGAAATTTTACATTATCTTCCAAAATCCATCAGCTGAAAAGATTGAGTTGAGTTCTTCAATGAAGAGAGTGGAGTCATCAACTGGCCATGGAGTTGTGGAAAGCAATCATTGATGCAAAAATTGTGTTCTCCTCACTTGGATAGATTGTTGCATTTATTTCTTTATTTTTACTTCGATATGATGAAATCTACCGAGATACCTGTGAAAATAACCTTGGACATTAAACATGATACAATATTACACACACACACACACACACACACACACACACACACACACACACACACACACACACAAACACACACACGAAGGTATGACAATGTATCATTACTGAAGAGGCTTTGCCATGAACAAAGAAATCTCAGTGGCAACCACTATACAGCTATACACACAACCTTCATTTGTCAAAGTATCTAAAACTGATTTGTGCTTGCTCACAATACAAGACTTAGCCATTAGTTAAAGAATTGCCAGGGAATTCTGCTACTATGAAAATGTATGGAGCACTCATAAATGGTCTCAAGTATTCTCTCGGTGATTCACTCTTTTTGCTGATTTTCTTCAGAAATCTATTTAACAACATATAATCTTTTAGTAACTAGCACAATTCTATCATTTTGTATCCATTTTTTTGTTCGATTGTCTGTGACTAGTTTAGTCAAAACTTGAAGAATCTTTTCTTTTTTTTATTGGTAATATAAAAAGAGGAATAGAACTATTAATAAGAAATCATGAATGGACATTAAACTTTGCTACAAGTATATCAGCCATTATACCACTGCTTCATTGACTCTAGGGAGACTAACTTTGAGAGGTCAGGTTCAGAAAGTCTGAAAACTCCAGAAATAATGGGGAATATGAATAAAACATTATAAAGATGGAAATGATGGAAACCTCATTTAATAAGATCGTTTTTTTCTTTGGAATAATACAATATGAATGTCTTTTCTGACTGATTATTTGAACATTAATTAATGTGGGAATCAAAAGAATGAAAAGCAAACTTTTTTTTGTGGTTGGGGGGATTGTTGTAAAAAAAACAGAAAAGAAGACGTAAAAATGTTTTCTTTTCTGTGATATTTTAATGAAACCACTTCTTTATGTTATCCCCTGTTTTTATTTATTTTATCCTTTGTTGATTAACTAGACTTTTTAAAGCAATGAATAAATGCAAAAGGATCTAGAGTTTAGAAAGTCAATGAAAACTGTACAGATTTCTTAAACATGAATATTATATTGGCTCCAAAAGTGTTTCCTTTAAACAGCAAAATTACTTTGACTGACATTACTGAATTCTGTGATCTTGAATTGTGTTCATGATTTCTGCTATTATGGAATTATGATTCCATTCTGAGTTTTGATCTTGAATTTTTAATCTTAGCCATTGTAAAATATGGAAATTCTATTTTAAATGTGCAATTTGTATCTCATATAGGAAATCTTATTAAACCAGATAGTAAAGGGAATATGAAATATGAAATCTGAATTGTTTGTACTGACAAAGGAGTGAAATTTGTGAAAATGAAATAAATTTAAGAATTGTTGGTGAAAAACAAATTGGATGATTTGCTGTTATGAAAACAACAAATATGATACTACTCTTTTTGAATAAAACATAGAATATTTCCTTGGAGTATCTTAATTCAACCTGTTTTAATCTTTAATGTCAATCCATGTTAATATGTTTAGATGACAGATGGATTTCTGTTTTGGATCTCATTACAGGTTTTATACATATCCAATTTCTTTCTAGTTCGCACATTTGTTAGGCAGACATTTTTACTTTTAGCTGAATGAAAATACTTAAGTTTGACATATGCAGGGTGCGATGGATAAACTGTCCTCTAAATTATGCAAAAATGAAAATAACACTGACATCTCATTTTAACAGATATATTTACCAAAATGACACAAAAATAACTTGAAAATGCTAAAGAGTAAATTTATTCAATAAAATCGCCATTGGTTTCAACCATGACTTCCAGACAACTTCAGAATCTCCTACAACTCTTCTGGACAGTCTCCTTGTTTAAGCTGGTGAATTCTGCCATAATCCTTGCCTTTGGTGTTACAAGAGGTTTGTTGATCTCTCACTCAACTGTGCACCACATATAATGATCAAGGGGGTTGAAAATGGCTAAAGAAATGTCTGAAAATGGCTAAAGAAATGTCTGAAAATGGTTAAAGAAATATCTGAAAATGGTTAAAGTAGTGTCTGAAAATGGTTAAAGAAATGTCTGAAAATGGCTAAAGAAATATCTGAAAATGGTTAAAGAAATGTCTGAAAATGGCTAAAGAAATATCTGAAAATGGTTAAAGAAATGTCTGGAAATGGTTAAAGAAATGTCTGGAAATGGTTAAAGAAATGTCTGGAAATGGTTAAAGAAGTGTCAGAAAGCTATTGGGACAATGAAAATTATGGAAAATGTTTGTACTTCTTTACTCCTACCAAACAAAAAAGATAAGGATGCTGGAAAAGCTAAATAAAAAATTAATTAAATCTTTTAAATGTATATATATATATATATATATATATATATATATATATATATATATATATGTATATGTATATATATACATATATATATATATATATATATATATATATATATATATATATATATGTAATAAAATATAGTTTTGAGGTATGCTATATTTATGGGTAAAAGTGCTAATTATCAGGGATCAATGATGTAAATATAAAAGTGGACACTGAGGCCAACACTGTGTGGTGACAATCTGTTTCATCCTTGAGCACAATCTTTAGACCTGAAGATTGCATTCAAACATTCTTTTCATGTGACACATTTTATCTTTCAAGACTTCAGTGGATTAAAATGATGCTTACATTGATGTAACTACGCATGAAATAAAATTTCAACATTCCCTCCCCTTCGTGTGCATATATATGTAATTACATCAATGTACATCTCACTTTAGTCCAATGAAGTCCCGAAGGACAAAGTCACAAAAAAAATTAAAAACTGAATAAAATATATATAAAGGCCATAATTTATAAATATACATTTATTATTAACTATGATTAACAAAGACTTCAAATAGTTTGGTGAATGGATCAGTTATAATAAACTTAGTAAAGGACATAAAATTGAATAAAGTATAGGATGTGCTAGGGATATTCTTGTCCAACACCACCAGATTCTACTTCTCCATGACATACCTCTTCAGTTTTATATACTCCTGATTTATTAATATTTAGTCCATTCATTTCCTGCTTTATATTTTCTAACTGACCACATTGATTTAGTATTCTGACATTCTGTGTCCCCCAAACTATATTTTGTTTGATGCGAAGAGTCTCTGAGGGATGGTCCAGTAACACATGTCACTCATGTCTTTCCTTACTGGGCAAGAGATCAATTCAAAGGAGTCTGACCCCTTTCATTCTGTTACTCCTTGTATTAGTTTTGCTAAAATTAGCTGGATAAGGGTCAGGTGTTGCCTGTTTCACATATCCCTCTTTACTGGTAAAGGAGTAAATACTAGTGGACTTATACCTGTTCCTGCCATTATCTCTGTTAATAACTCTGTTGAGAGCCATGAATGATCTTGGGATTTATAGTGGAGTGGTATCTGCATTGCTTCCCCCACGGTGATTTTATTGAGACACTAACTCTAGTTAGCTGGCCATTGACCCATCAAAAGTTCTTCCACCCTTTGATAGGTCTTATTTTTCATCCTACAGGGTTGCTAACGACCTGTCCCACTCAAAATAAATTGGGATGCAGGAACTGGTTTAATTGCTGACTGTCTGACAAAAGATTTCATGTATGTATACATTTCAATATTTTTTTTTCTAAAATACAAAACAACCTCTTAACTTAAACTCTACCTTAAACAAAAGGTTACGAAGAAGACATAACAATATTAGAAAGGACAATGGCAGTGAACTTGAGAAATCTATTCTCCTGAAAAAACTGTTTGAAGAGTAAGATTTTATAAAATTCAAACCTTAAATATTCAGTCAATTCCTTTCTGTTTGGAAATGGTTAATCTCCCCATTACTATGAACATAAGGAAATTTGTTTTATGTTATTTTTTGAGTTAATAGTGCAAAAAGAATATATAAAATAAACACTATTCAGAGTAGAATAGTCAAAATGTTGGCTGGTTTGAGAAACTTAAATTAAAAAAAAAGATTAATATGTTTATATAGCCATTTTTTCTCTCACCTTCATGGTTGGGTGGTGTCAAGGGAGTGAGTTACCAAGTCACTTCCAACTTGTGTCATGTTAAATAACCTCAACATATATGGCAGGTCAACTCATTCTAAATTGTCTAAACTATCTTCTATATACAACCACTTTCACAGATCAATGATTAAAAATGGCTTCAAGTGAATGAATCCTCTAGGTCTTAAAGAATGCAATTTTTCATTAGATCTTATAGACTGGTGCTATAGAATCACAATGGACTTTAACAAATAATAAAAACCACATCACTTGAACACTTCCAACAGCAGCAACATCTAAAATATGTAGTATATGTAACTAGAAGGGGAGATAATAATATAATCAAGATGCTGACTTTCCATACTACCTTAAACAAAAGTTTAGGAGGGAAACTCCCATCAATACTAGAAAGAGCAATAACAGTTAGTGAACTTGAGAAGTCTATTTTCCTAAAAAACTGTTTGAAGAGAAAGATTTTATGAATTTCAAACATTAAATATTCGATCAATGAATGCTGAATGTTTTCAGTTTGGAAATGGTTATGAGCATAAGGACATCTGTTTTTGTTATTTTTGAAGTGGGACTTTAACATTGTTCAGCATTGTTTATCATTCTTTATTAATGGGAAAAGTCAAGCAATTAGTTAACAATTAAGAACAGGATTAATTAATTCTGAGCAAATGTTTCCATAAAACTTATTTAAAGAAAATAGATGCAAAAATGCTGAAATTTATTTCACTTGTTGGTATCTTCTTAATAGAGAACATAGAAATAAGCAGAATCAAGTGACCAACTTCAATTTCTCTCTTCTTAAAGAAAAACTGGCCATTTCTTATTGAGCTTGCAACACATCTGCTTTTTCCTTTGTTAGAATTAACAACATCTCTGTTATTAATATCTTGGAGAGAGGGTCTTGCCTTAAGTAAAAAAAGAACATGTTCGTCGGTCATCATGTCATATTACACCATTTATTGGCGAAATATTCCAGAGGAGCAAGAGAAAGTTTGGCAGAGTTGCTCACATCTGTGGTTTGTTTCAGTAAGTTTTTTTAGCCTGAGGACACCATCAGTGTGGCAGTTAGTATAGTTTGACAATTTCCTGAGAGCTCATTGAAATAAGACCTTTCATATCTCAGAATACAGCCATGTCGACATCTTTACTTATTGAATATGATTTATATAAAACATGTGGCCATATGCCATAAAGTAAGGAAGTCAATTTTGTCCATACTGTTAGAATGGCTACCACTATTACTGCTACTGAAATTGCTATTGCAACTGCTTCCTTTTCAATATGTGACATTTTCTCAATTTCAGTTCAATATTCCAAAGATGAAATTACACCTGAAATTACTAGCCAACCCATTCTGCCTCTGGCACTTTTTCATCATGTACATCTTGGAAATTTTTAAGTAATTTTTTATTTAGTTAGTTCTCCTGACATGAAGATGAAAATTCATTTCAGGACCTGTTTAGTATTTTGCAACAGAGTCATCCCCAAGGGCTGAGTGAACTTGGTCCAATATCAATAAGTTGGCTTCTATGACACAAATTGCCTATCTGTTTGTCAGGATAAAAACTTTTTATATGATCTTCAGATTAGAAAAAGAATTCAAATAGGGACCAAAATTTGTTCCAGGTATAAAGAAAAACCATATTTTACAGAAATGAAAATGTTCATTAAAATGTTTTACTGCATTTATTCCATGAGGTGATATTAAAGATGGTTTTTCAATTTTCCAAAGTGTGTCTAATTGTTTATAAAGTACATTTTATTCAGTCCATTTCTGTGAAATTATATAATGTAGTGTCTTCAAAATTTTAAATTTGCAAAACTTTGGAGAAGTTGTATACAACTGATATGTGATGTAAAAAAATGAATGCAATAATTATTAGGGATATCTCGATATTCTTTGTTTTGCTTCTAAAGTCTACTTCAACTCAACTCTATATTTCTTAAATTATTGCCTTACCTCTGTTTATTTATTATTTACTTTTTCCTCAATAAGAGTAGATAGGATCAACTTTTGTCTGGTTCACACTACTCCCAGTTTTTGAACAGGAGTAGAGGTTTATTCCTTGTTTCCTGTTTAGGATTGGGTTTCCTGTTCTTTTTCATTTTCTTTCACTCCCAGTAGCTCCTTGGATCTTATTGGTATTAGCACCTTGCTTGGAGTGAATTCATGAAAATATATATATATATATATATATATATATGAAACAAGGAATATTTTTCTCCCTAAAATAGTCAATCAAGGTATTTCTAGAAGATACAATGTTCATTATTGAGGGATAAAGGAGCATTAATAATGATAATAAAGTGTGCTCACAAGTTCAGCCCCACACCTTATGAAGGGCTTCATCATATGTGTGATCTTAAGTCTTTTTTTGTTCAAAAATGCTTAGTGGAAAATATCATGATGCTATTTCTGACCTTAGGTCTCTGTTTTGAACCTGGAAAGAAATGAATATACATCATAAATAAAAGGAAATATAATAATAATTGAAGTATAAAGACCTGGAAATAGAAAAAAATATTGAAACTGAAAACAAGAATAGTATCAGCCATAGTAGGTGTGCTTGGAATGAGAAAAAAAGGAACACAACAACACATTGAAAAATTCCCTGAAAATCCCAACTGAAGAGAAATACAAAAAATTGTCTTGATAAGTACATCCCACACTAAAAAAAACTTTGTACATGTAATGCAAGTGATGTTATGGGAGTTAGAAAACTAATCATGAAATGTAGCCATAGCAACATATCGCTACATTCCTTCGGTCTTCCCATTGACTTGGTAGGTAGGGTGATCATAGCAGAAATCAAAATATAATGATGATAATATTATAATAATATAGCAGTCCCTGCAGATTGTAATGTATCTTTGAAGATCTTCAAAAAACTATCAAAATACAAGGATCTTGAAATGGAAATCTCAAAAATATGGCACATGAGGACATCAATAATTCCAGTTGTACTTGGAGCACTCAGATTGAGTGGAAGAGAGTCCAATAGACTCACTGAAAGTACTCCTGATAGTCCATGTTTTAAAGAAATAATAAAAGATTATACTCACAAGTACAGCTCACACATTACAAAAAGCTTTATCTTTGTAAAATGTGGATGATCTTAGCCTTTGTGTTTTTTAAAAAATGCTCAGTGGAAAGTGTCATGACGCCATTTCTGACCTTAGGTCTCTGGTTGGAACCCAGAAGGAAATGTGTATACAATGGAAATCCAAGGAAATAATATTAATAATAGTAGTAATAATAATAATGAATAAAATGAATGTTTACTTATCTATGTGCCAAACATTATACAAGTCAATATTTTCACAAAAAATCAGTAATTAACTAACAAATGTTAGTAAAATTCTCACAATATATTTATAATTACATGATAAACATACCTTGTGAATTTCAGCTTATAATATCTGCTTTTATTAGAAATATTTAGAATAAGTTATTTTATGATGTGAGATTTTATTGTGCAACTCAAGTGTTTATTTACCCTATTTACATGTGGACTATTGTCCTCATCTTTGTTGTTGTTAACACAATGTTCAGCCATTGTGCCCTCCAGACTTCATCAGGTGCATATCGATCCAGGTAACCTGCAGGGAATTCCAAACTGAACCATTTGTTTAATCTACAGGGGTTAGACTGTTCTAATTCTACTGCCCATGTTTAGGGATATCTCATTTAGTTCTTTTTGTTTTTAGTACTGCTTAGTTATTATGTGAGTTGAACCAATTGAGTCTAGAGTGTCAGATATTATTCTTACAAACATCATTGACTTTTTCTTCACAAATTGAGGTTGATGGTCTGTCAGTCCATTTGTAATCTTTTCTAGAAATACTTTCATGATAATAGCCCAGATGAACTTTCCGCTAGAGTACCTAGACTTTATGAATTTAAGGACAGTACTAAATTGGGAGCAAGGTCACATCATTTTACTGTTGAAATGGCTAGATATAATTATAAGTTCTATGCTAACAGTTTCTTTATCACACTTCACACTTGTGGAACTCTCTTCTGGCTTCTTGCTTCTCAGTTGACTTTGATCTTGAAAACTTTAAATGCAATGTCAATTGTTAACTTTTGTTTTCTTAATTCTTGTTCTTTTATTGCCCTCTCTCCTTAATAGTCGTTTTTCTCACATTCTCTAATACTTAGCAACCACTTGTGTCCTAGTGGCTTTATTGCCTTGCTTGTGGTGAAATGATTAAAAAAAATCCCATCTTGTCGTTCTTTGAAAGAAATTATACATTTGGAAATTGCTAATTTTTTCAGGTCATTATCTCCATAAGATTTTCCTAAAGCAACAATAATATCCCTGGTCTTTCAACCAAAAATTTGATGTTGGTTCTTGCTTTTGTTTTCGCAGGATTCATACTGCTCTAAAAAGGATAGCTTTAAAAAACTTAGCTATAAAACTTCCCATTCATACAGGTTATAGTGCAAACGTTAAAGTTTATTTAATGCAAACAAAAGCCTAAACATTTCTATAGTTTTATTATAACATGCTTTTCCCACGGATATTTTGGATGCTTTTCACATATTTCTATGGCTTACATCTTTTCAATTTATTTTAAATAAAATTTGTTTTACACTTGATTTGTTTGTATAATAAAACTTGACACACCTCAAGCTAGTTATCAATATTTTAAATAAGGATAGATATTATTAGATGAAACTCACATTATATATAGATCATATAAATATAACTTGAAAATTATGGCCAACATTGATTAATTAATCTTAATTACATTGTGACAAATTTAATTTGTATTAGAAAATCTGGCATATATATATATATTGATTGATTGATTTGTTTTTTACAGATTATCAACCACTTTCATTCAAGTATTTAGAGCCAGAAAATATTTTTACATTCTTAAAATTTTTGTGAGGGGATAATAATGAGATGGATTTATATCTTTCCCAAGTGTATTTGTGCGTAAGTGAATATAATGAACCTTACGGGAATTGGAACTTCATTCTTCAATTTCCAATTCTGTTATGTTATTCAATACATCACCTGCACATCCATGCTTACAACATCTGGTATTTGCAAGCAGTCATCCATCTAGATCCTGGTTCAGCATTGCTTAACATTTGTGATCGTACAAGAACTGGTGTTTCAACATGATATGGCCTTAAACCTATATATGTATATACATATATTTGTCTACTTACCTGAAATCTTATTTTAAAAAATTAGTACCCTATTCAAGAAAATTTTTTGAATATTCTGGATGGTAGATGAAAATAAATAAATATACTATTTAAAAAATAAATTCAAATATGGATATCCACCAAAAATAACATTTAAAGTGAAGTGATAATATATATATATATATATATATATATATATATATATATATATATATATATATATATATATATATATATAGGTTGTATACAGCTGGAAAGTTAGATATTTCTTTAAGAGTTTAGCATCATGCATGGCATTTATATGAAAATTTCAATTTGATAGGGCTATTTAAGAATGTGGGTTTAGTTTTTAGGTAAATGGTTTGATTTTATAACAGTTTGCAGTGTTAGGTAAAAATACCCCTTGTGCAGCCTATTCTATGTTCAATTTCCTTATCTTTTATATTAAATTTGTTACAACTGTTTCATATACTGAGGGATTTGAAGTGTTGAGTATTTACTAATTCTATCTCCTAAATTTTTATGATGGATTCTGAGGACATGCCATCACTATTTTTATTCCAATTTCAGCTCATAGTTTCCTCAAAGATTAAAATGCAACATCAATCACCATCTTCTGTTTTCCTGAAACATATTATTTTATTGTCCTTTCTCCTCACTAAAGTCTTCTCATTATCTTTCATTCCCAGTAACCTCTTGCATTTTAGTGGTATTATCTCCTTGCTTGGCATGAAATGATTAAAAAAATAATTCCCTGTCCATAAAAAAATACTTCGTAGAGGATGTTAATTTTTTTGTTCAAGAGCATTCTTATCCCAGCTATGAATACCTATGTCATCAGCATACTCTCCTTCATTATCAAATATTATTGGCCTTGGGACGGTATGGAATGCTAAAATGATCAGTACCCATCACTTCACATCTAAGCTTAGTTTCGGGAAAGATTAAATAGACTGGGGCTCTCATTTCCTCATTGTACTCCTGATCAGGTTTGAAATGTTTCCTATTGAAGTCCTCACCAGACATGTTAGATTTTGTGGACCTATAAAGTTCCTATATTAGATTGATGCATTGAGTGGATTGGAACCTTGGAAGGCAGTTTCTAATGGATAAGAAGGGGAAGTCTCCATTGATGTTCTCGTATATTGTTGTAAAGTTGATCTAGCAGGTATACAATTTCCTGTAGCTGTTTGATGACATATATGCCATCATTATATTAACAGAAGAAAAATCAAACTTTGCATTTTAGTGGTATTATTTCCTTGCTTGCCTTGGGATGGAAATCAGGATTGCTATTTTCTATTAGTAGATTCATTTGGGATGTGGTATAGAATGCTTAAATGATCAGTGCCCATCTCTTCACATCTATGCTTGTATATGCCCAGGGCATAGACTTGGAAGAGATTAAATGAAAATTACAATCAAATTAATAAGTTAATTATATATTTGTCATGACTTTTGATTGCATTGTTATATATTCTTTGTAGATTCATTTTAATTTATTGTTCAGTTATATAATTTGCTAACTCCCTCATGTCTATTATTTCTTGGATTCTTTCTTTAATTTTTATTTAGTTTTTCCAGCATCCTTACAATTTTTTACTTGGTAGGAGTAAGGGAGTACAAAATTTCATAATTCTCATTGTCCCAAATGCTCTCAGCCACTTTTTTAGCCATTGTCAACGGGGTTTTGTTTTTGGTGTTGTTAGTTTTACCTCATTTTTTTTTTTTTGATAATTTTTGTACTCCCTTACTCCTATAAAATGGAAAAAATGTAAGGATGCTGGAAAAAGTAAATAAAGATAAAAAAATAATTAAATCTTCCTTTTTTTCTGTCATATTTAATAAAAGATGTTTAAAGAAAGGTTATTGCCCAAATATACATTAAGATATATATATATATACTTTAATATTTTCCATTGTTTTGTATTTCTCCTTCTTCATCATGAATCTGTAGACTCACTATAGAGTATAGAGTTACAGACAAACCACATTAGTCAGTTCTGCTACATTTTCATTAGCAAGTAAGTTCTACGAGATGAAGTTGCTTGCCCCATGCTCCAATGGTTTTGAATTAAAAGTTTTCCTTCTCCTTGACTGGTTGACATCCAAGGCTATAGAGCCCTGCTTGTCTTGCCATTTAACACATAGCTGAGATGAATTCTTACCTTTCACAAGAGCATATATACAAAAATGAATATAACAGCCTTGGCTGGAATTTGAACTTAACTCACTAATCTGACTCTTTGTTCCCATAACCACAATGCTATGCATAAATCTATTTTCCCAGCTGAAAAATACAAAATACCTGGGAAAAATATTAAAGTCTAAAATTCAAGTTCTTTAAACAATTTGAATATAATATATATATTCCAATATAAGTAAACCAAAGTAATTATTTTGCAATATAACATTCACGGCAAACTGACAGTGGAAAATATATCAAGATTGTAAAGTAAATGCAAAATGTGGATAATTTTCATGTTTTTTTAAAGCTATGCCAATAATGTAAATTGGGTTTGTAATAAAAAGTATGAAATAATAAGAATTCCTGCAAGTTTTATCAGAAAAAACAAATACATCAGAATACAGTATATTCATCTGTAACGATTTTAAATGGCCTCTTAGGTTTCTTGCCAAAAACAAATCCCACCAAAAAGTGTTATCAAATATAAAAGAACTTTTGGATTAAGAAATATAAAACACGAAAACTACTCTCTTAGATTTCCTGAAATTCTATTCACACAGCTATGCAAGCATCCAACTCACGTACATGTCATCACACATCTACTCACCCATATAATAAGCCATGTACTCAAACATGGACCAGTTGAAATCATTGCATTCATTATAGCAATTTTCCAATGAAAAAACTCTAATAGATAATTATATTGTTTTCTATTATTGATTTTAATACAGGGATAAATGTGAAAGTTAAAGTTAGGATTGGGAATTACACCAAATAGAATTTTAGCAAGGGAATTAAAATCTTGTTGATCTGATCAACCAGAATAAATAGGTTTTTTTGATTAGAAATGCTATCATTATTTTTTTGACAATTGCAGTAAGATTTTATTAAAAAGGAAGGAGAAAAGTTATTCATTAGATAAAACTCTCAGTTGAATGCAATTGCCTTGAGGAAATGGTGTCTGCTAATTTGTATCGAATGCATTGCATAATGTTTTGAAATCAGGGGAAGATAACAAAGGAGAATGAAAGAGGAAAGAAAAAAAGGAGAAAGGTAAGAGTGGGAAAATGAGAGAAAGAAAGATTGAAAGAAAGATAAGAGTTATAGCTTGAGAAATAAAAAGTTTCACAGAGTGGGTAGGAAGAAATCTGTTGATATAGATGAGGAAGAGGCATAGGGGAAAAATAAGGGTAGTTATTTCATATATTTATTTGTTACTGTGAAAAAAACAAAACAGACTGCTATGATACTATCAACAATTTTGGACATCTGATAAAGACCAAACACAATTTTTGACTTATTTGACCACTGAGTAAAGCCATATGATAAGAAAAGAAACCCAGAAAATAATGAAACAAAGAAAACTGAGAAGAGATATATATCCTGTAAAATCAACATGTAAATTCATATTTGAAACTGTAAGAGTAAAGATTGAAAAGAATCTGAACTGGAGGACAAATGTTTGTAAATACTAAGAAATAAGTATCATATAATAGATTTCTTTTAAGAAGGTTATACTAAAAAATCTATCACAATAAAAAACACTTACTTATCACTTAACTATAAGAGAATGATATACAATGATATTAATTAAAAAATATAGCCTAACAAGAGACTAATATAAATTTCTTGGCTGTATAAATTATAAACTTCTCTTATAGGGTCTGCATTGTATTGAAGGAACATAAAAACTTTGGATTACAGAGATTAATACTTTATGTAAGCTACAAATTATATGATGGGAATCACAGTTTAAATCATGCTAAGTTCTTAAATAATATCTTTATTGAGAAATAAAATGAGATTTTCCTTTTAAGAAAAAATATCCCATTATGTGTTTATATATACTTAGGAATCAATGCTGTGTTCAGTTGAAGACTAGATGATAAGACAGTCACACACAGAGGAGATACATGGATCAACAACCCGGATTGAAGTGTCCACAGGTACAGCCATAACTGTACCCTACATCGGAAACTACTGCACGGTCCAGAACCCAATTCACAAAATATCAGTAATATAGCTCTTTTATTATGCACTTACTGATAGGATAGGCTCCTTCAAAGTTCCTCACAGGTTCAGATCCCTATCAGGCAGATAATACTAAAACCCAGAAAATGTTTACCTCCAGCACCCTTACTAAGGATACAAGAAAGAAGATACAGGCAGGATACCCTGAGTGTGCATGTCTCATCTACCCAGAAATCCTTGAGTCAGAAAGCTCATACCTCAGGTGTCAAAAGAAAAAAAATTAATATATATATATATATATATATATATATATATATATATATATATATATATAAATTTATATATATATGATTAATACAAATAAAATTTTCACTCTCCAGAATCTATCTTGCATATCTATCAGTCTACCATCTGTTCATGCTTCGAATATTGCTGCTACATATAGTCCAGTGCTCTTGCCATATATTTAATGATTTTTGATAAAATCCAAAGGTTCAGCAATACTATTGGTCCTGACCTAGTGTCTTGTCTTCAGTCACTTTCACACCACCATAGAGTAGCTACCATATGCCTTTTTCTATAAATACTTTCATGGTAATTGTCAGGATGAGGTATTTGCTATGATACCTAGACTTTATAAGTTGAATCACAGTACTAGATTGGCAGCAAGGTCTCATCAATTTACAGTTGAACTGACTAAATATAACTGTAAGTTCTATGCTAACAGTTTCTTTTCTCGCTTGTGAAATACTCTTTCAGCTACATCATTCCAGCCAACTTTGATCTTCAAAAATTTAAATACAACATCAATTGTTATCCATTGTCTTTCACACTCAGTAACCCAATGTGTCTTAGTGGCTTTACTGGGATGAATTTTAATCATATGTATATATATATATATATATATATATATATATATATATATATGTATATTAATATCATTATTATTATTATTACTCCAAATGTTATTTTAGTGGATGTCCTAGTCTGAGTAGACACTCAGTTTTCAAATTCAAATTGTGAATTACCATATATACTTGTGTATCATGTGACATTTGAAAACCTAATTTTGAAGCTAATTTTAAGGGGGTCACATCATATATGAGATATAAAATTAGTGTATGTACTGTTGGCCCTGGATTGTTTATGGCTGCATGCATTTATGCAATGAGTATAGTGTTACTAACGATACAGTTATCATTCTCTTTTACTTTTTTAACCTATTTAACTAGAAGATGGGATGAAGTGATAGAGGAAAAGAGGTTAGTTTATTGTAATTTGGTATCTCAAAAAAGGAACTTGCATGATACATGAGATACATGATAAAATTATTCTTTATAAGTGAAAATTTGGTGTGTGGGGAGGTCACATGATATATAAGATCACACATTATATGTTTGTATACAGTATATCTACCAGCCTGTACCTCTAAAAGACGTGTAGGACAGTAGATGCAACTCCCAAGTGAGTAGACATAATTCATTATTTCATTTCCATGGTTTTCCTTTAATGTTATCATCAGTCTTAAGTAGTAATGCATAATTAATTTTCTTTTAATTCTTCATCCTCTTTTCTTAAAATTATTTTTGGAATGTAAACAATTAAGCATTATTTTCTTTCTAATTATTTTTAAATATATAATGAAATATAGTATATAGTCCAGTCCATCCTTCAAATCTATAAATCAACCATTTGACCTTGCATGGAATACTGCTGCCATATATGGTCTGGAGCTCCTGCTGTTTGTCCTCAACAAAGTCCAGTCCCATCCCTTTACAATCAAAATGGTTAAATATAGGCGTCTCTGCTACTCCAATAGCTTCATGTCTCACACTTCCCATTTGTGGAACTCCCTTCCTCTTACTTGCTTCCCTGATAGCTATAATCTCCAAATATTCAAATGCAATGTCAACCGACATATCCAGATGCCTTGATCTATTCCCCATTCTTCTCTTCATCCTTTCCTCTATCACATCTCTTTACTCTTACTCCCACTCTCTGTATCCCCTTGAGTGTTAGCGGCACTCCCGCCCTGCTTGGGGTGAAATTCTTTAAAAAAAGTCAGTATATCGTGTAATTCCTCTGATGATTCAGACCATTTTTTTTAATCATTTCATTGCAAGCAAGGCAATAAAGCCACTAAGAAACAGGGGGGTTACTGAGTGTGAAAGAATATAAGAAAAAGAAAAACATTCAGAAGATTAGACAATGAAAGAACAGGATTTAAGGCGACAGAAGATAATGACTGGCATTACATTAAATTTTTTAAGATCAAACTTGACCAGAAAGCAGTAAACCAGAAGAGATTTCCACAAGCAAGAAGCGTGAGAAAATAAACAGTTAGTATAAAACTTACAGTTATATCTAGCCATTTGATCTGTAAAATTATGAGGCCTTACTGCCAATCTAGTACTGTGCTTAAATTCATAAAGTCTAGGTACCATATGAGTATGTGTCTATTTGAATATCAACTTAGCTTAAAATTTTAAAAATTATAATTTCAGTGAATAATTTCCCAAGCAGAAATGCAGAATATCTCAAACAATGAAAAGAAAAATGATGTATGAAAAATCAATGTGTAAAAATATGGAACGCATGTAAGTGTTGATTTTTTCTCTTTGGATGCAAAAGAAGTAAATGATTGTTCGAAATATAATGAAGAGATGACGATGCTGTTTAGGTACTTATATGTGACAGAGGATAGAAATGGGAAACTGAAAAAGTAGAAAAAGAAAGAGTAAGATTACAACAAAGTCAAACAATAGGTACCAGAGCCCCAACTAGACTTAGTTGGTATAAGTTACACTTGACATAAAACAAGTTACTGATATTCATGTTTTTAGAGAAAGGGTTACATCAAACTTACCATCATTCAACTTGTAAATGTCTTCCCCTTCTACTTGTTTTTTGAAGCATTGTGGCAAGGAAAATCAGAAAAGCTGTTCAGGCATTTTATATAAAGAAAATAAAAGAAAGAAAGTGCCTGGGTTAAAGGAAAATGGCTGATGGCGGTCTTGAATTATTTTTTCATTTTACTTGTGATAAAGGATTCTTTGGAAGGTTGTTTGTAATCAATAAAATAAGTATCAACAACAGCTAAAAACTATTTAAATAAAGTTCAAACACATTTCTGTTAAGTGCAAAAATCAATAGAATTTAGATTTTTTTAAAAATTTTAATTCTTTTTTTCCTTTCTGTTATTCTTTTAAAATGTATACCTAAAGAATCTTTCTTGATATCTTCCAAATATGGGCCCTGTAACTCTGTATCATAATGTTTCTGCTTGGATAACTTATTAAAAAAATGATTTCTTGATAAGAAAATTGATTGAAAATCTCAATTGTTTTAGATTATTTACTTAAAAAAAATCTTTTTGCCATATTTGCTAATGTTTTGTTTTTATTTTACCCTAAATTTAATCTTTGATCATGCACAAACCTACAATCTTAATCTTCATTTAAAACTTTATTGTTTGGCATGAATAAAAAGAATAAAATTTTTTTCAGTATCACTAAAGAGATAAGTTTAGAAGGAAGGTAAGTATAAATATAAATCATGATCTGAGGCCAACTCTTGTTTGAAGTGAGTGTGTGATAACACAAATAGCCACAATTCATTTTACTTTATATCTATTAGTCTTTCGATGGGGAAAAATATAAGCATAATAAATTAAAAAAAATATGCCCAGTATTTAATTTAAAGTTGGACTTTGTTTGTTATTTCTGATTTTAATTATAATAAAAGCACAAAGATAAAATGTAAGAACTCAGAAAAAAGAGGGAACTGTTTTTTTTATTCATTTTATCCTTTGTATGTTTGAGTTTTCATAAATTTATTACAGAAAAGAAAATATGCAAAAAAGTTTCTAAGCTTCTTGTTTAATTAAAAAAGCTATTAAATCACAGTCTGATATTCTGGACTGGCACTACAGAATCACAAATATCTGTACTAAATAAAAGAAACCACATCTCTTGAGGATTACAAACAGCAGCAACAACTAAAATGGATAGCACATGCAACTAGAAAAAAAGATTACATAATCAAGCTGTTAACACTTCACACTACTTCAAACAAATGTTTAGGAAGGAAAGGGCTTCCATCAATACTGGAAAGAGCTATAACAGCTACTGATCTTGAGAAACTGGTTTTCCTAGAAAATTGAGGAAAGAGAGCTAGGAAAATTTAATATTAACAGGATATACTGAAGACAATAGAGACAGATGGAAACATTGATTAGCTTACCTAACAATATTGTATAAATGGATGCCAGAACAGCAGATGGGATAGAGAATAAAGGAATTATTGCTTAGATCTAGTAAAGATTGGAAATTCTGGAGAGATCACTCACATCCTGAAGGGATATGGAACAGAAAAGAAGAAGCCTTCTTTTTGCCTGTTATCATTCATTATGCATGGACCAAGAATAATATTGCTTTACTAGAATTACATTAGTGGAAACTAAATAGCTTTATTCATTCATTGATTATATATATTTTGATACTTAAAGAATTGTAAGTACTTTTAATATTTATATAATTTGAGAATTCAGAATGTTATTTTCCTTCCACTTGATTACTATGTGTACATATATATATATATATATATATATATATATATATATATATATATATATATATAGGGAGAGAGAGAGAGTTAAGTAAATCAAATAACTAGATATTAGCAACTATATAAGTGTGTGCTGGTGTATATACACAGGTAAGCAAATAAATAATTACCAAATTTAGCCATGAGTTGTAAACATAATAATGCTCGATGTGGTTAGACAGAGCTAAAGAATATATATTAATAAATATACATATACCTATGTTTGGATACCAAATGTAGGTATATGTATATTTATTAATATATATATATATATATAAATGTAGGTATATGCATATTTGTTAATACACATATACCTACTCTGTTTAACTACATTGAGCACTGTTTTATTTACTCCTTAAATTGAATACATATTTATTTGCTCATCTGGTATGTATATTATCACACACATATATAGTTGCTAATATCTCGTTATTTAGTTTATATTCACACTTTATGTATGTATGTATGTATATATATATATATATATATATATATATATATATATATATATATATATATATATATATATATATATATTGATTTCGCTTCAACAATCATAAACTAACCATACGCCAAAACAATCCTTATTCCCCCATAGCTGAACATAATCAACCGGGACACTCATTAGAAAACTGTAAATGTGTATTGATAGATTCTGATTTCAGTTCCACATACACATGCAGAAAAAAAAGAAAAATACTGGATTTAAAATGAAATACATATAAACTAGTGTTAAATAAAGACTTGGGTATTTTAAATATTTCAATAGTTAAACAAAAAAATTTTTGTTAGATATAGTTAAAAAAAATTTTTTTAAACAATATCTAAAATATTACAACAGTTAGATTTACGTTAGAAATATTCAAACACAGCTGCATTCCATATCACGTGATGGACGCTACTTAATGTAAACAAACTTATGAAAACAGCCATTTCTGCTGAAAGATCGGGGCCAATCTGAAATATCAAATATATATATAAAAAAATATAAATAAATACTTTCACAAAAAACATTCAATTTTTTTTAATTTGCAACTTTTCAGTTGTTTTTTCTATATTAGATATATATATATATATATATATATATATATATATATATATATATATATTTTAGAATTGGACATAGTCCGACAATTTATTTAAAGACATTTATATATATTATGTTTAACGTTCTTTTTATAGATACAAGTATTTAAGCAAATGCTCTGTTTTATAATAAACAGTATTAAATAACATTTACCGGCCTGAATGTCTGAGAAATTTTCTCTGTCGGAGAGCGAAAATTTTCTATGAAAATTTCTCGGACATTCAGGCCGGTAAATGTTATTTAATACTGTTTATTATAAAACAGAGCATTTGCTTAAATACTTGTATCTATAAAAAGAACGTTAAACATAATATATATAAATGTCTTTAAATATATATATATATATATATATATCAATGGACTTCAGACTGACTAGCTTGCTATCTAGTATTTTAATCAATAGTACTGACGGTCATATAATGATTGAACTATTATTGCTGATGTTTAGTAATTCTTGTCAACCTATATAGAAAAAACTAAGGACTACCAACAGCAGCAACAACTAAAATGGATAGCACATGTAAGTTGAAGAAAAAGGAATGACATAATCATGATGTTGGCATTACACACTACTTCAAAGAAAAGGTTAAGAAGGAAATTCTCAGCAATACTGGGAAGTGCATTAACAGCTATATGGACATGACAAACCTATTTTCCTGAGAAATTTTTTAGGAGAAAGATTTTATAAATTTCAACCAAAATGTCAGTCAATAAATGCCAAATGTTTCCTTGTAGGGAAATGGCTATTATTACTATTAACATACATGTTAGATTTCATATTAGCTGTCCCCAAAATGAAATACATGAGAAACATAATGGCATCTCAATAACATAAGTCAAAAGTTTGCAGCATTGAAATTACTTTTCTGCATACAGTTTGTTTAAGATAAATTTGATAGATGTCAGATATTTTATTAGAAGAAAATTTTTCTTAACTTTTGTTTAAAAGCATGTTCCTTCATATTAAGTAAATAAAGTTTCATAAAATTAAGCCTAGTGAGTGAGTGATGGGAAAGGAATCATACAACTGAACTATCCTTGAAATATTACACTGGTTCAAATGATTGCATTGTTCCTTTTAAACTACATGAAAACATTCAGAATTGTTAATTTCTAGATTATGTATTAAAGCCATTGGCTGAAACATTAATACCTAGTTCAGTTAATCTTTTTTATAGATTGATTCTTGAACCATTTGTTTATGGTTTCAGTTTAAAAATGAATGTATTTACAATGATGTGAAACTGTTAAATTTCAACTTGCACTGGAAACCTTTTTTGAACATTTACATTGCATCTTAAAATAGAAAAAATGTTCCAGCTATGAAAATTCAGTGAACAAAAAGGAGGAGCATCAAATATTGAAAGAGAAAATGTCTATGAAGCTAAAAGAGAAAGTTGACAATGCTCACAAAACTTTATAGACATGTTTCACGACTCCTTTTATTTTAACTTGTGTGTCCATGGTGCATTTCACCTGTAATTATAAGAGCAAGTAGGTGCTGAAACTGGCTTTTCACTATTTCAGAAGGCTGACAGGTTTTATTGCAATCTGCTTCTGTCAGTAGCCTTT
>OZ038480.1:80065680-80168180 GCA_964036315.1 Acanthosepion esculentum
TTCTAACCACTCAGCCATGTGCTCAATTTATTATTAGTCATAATAATAAATTGAGTCATAATAATCATAGTATAATTACAATTATTTCTATTGTGACTAATGTTGACACAATATTAACACATTCATCAGGACTGAGAACTGACTAATAGTAAATTGTAATGATGGAATTGATTTTTAAATGTCCTAATTTTAGTTACAAAATGCATTTGAGAACATTTCAGATATAATAGATTTTAAATTGCCTATTATCAGTTAGAAAAAGCAACATTCAATATAAAAATTATCACTAGATCTAGATTTTTTTTAAGCCACCAAAGAGTTCTATGAAAATCAAATGACATGCTTCATTAAAAGCAATAAATGATTATTGGAAATAATTCCTCTGAAATGATTTCGTTTACATGCTTAATACCAAAGTCATTAATTGCAAAAAGAAAGGAAAAAAAAGAAAATTTTAAAATTTAGTAAAAGAATGAAAAATTATTTTTTATTCAAAAAATTTAAAAAATAAAATTATACATAACGAGATAAAAAGCAAAAGGCTCAACTGAAAACATGCAGAATTACGTATTTGGATAGTTTTAGTGTCCAAAATTTGATTGACCTCTGACATTTGTCTTTCCTTAGTTAACCTCTGCATTACACTATGTGAGATTTTATTAAGTAAATCTCACTGTTTTGAAGTTACAGACATAGTAATGATAATAGTAACGTAAGGTTAACCGTCTCCATACATGAAAACATTAGGCATACATTGACTAAACAGATAACATTGTTGGCTGAAATTTATAAAACATTTTTCTTAAAATAGTTTTTAAAGAAATTAGACTTCTCAAATCCACTGTTATCACTCTTCCTCATATTAATGGGAGTTTCCTTCCTATCATTTTGTGGTGTGGAAAGTCAACCTCTCTCTCACAGGTGGGATGTGGCAAGCTTCTCACTACTTCTATGGAAAAGGCTTGGATGAACTACATTGTTTGGTTCTGCCAGTTCTAACCTTCATAGCTAGGACCCACCATACCACTTACATTGTAGCAAACCACCCACATTACTTCCGTATTCCATTGGTAAGAAGTTCCATTTAAATAGATACAAAATATTACTCTGTGGAACTGATTCCTAAGAGGATGTTTCCATGATTACTACAATTTTAACCTGTTCAAGTCTAAGGTTAACTGTTATCTTCCATTCTTATTCATATAAACTGCCCTTAACATAATTGTATAGGGGGAAAATTACTGTAAAATAATATATTATTTTCCAATCTAGTTACATGTGCTAATCATTCTAGTTTTTGCTGTTGTTGTAAGTTATTAAGTGATGTATTTTTTAATTTCAGATAAATATATCATGTGTTTTTATTAGTAATATTTCTTCTTTTATATGTCATCTTCTTTTAGGAAGTGGGTGATCATTACTCTTCACAACTTTCACTCTTTTGTAGACCAAAGTAACTCTTGCTGCTTTACTATTCTTCTTTGTATTTATAGTCCTTGTGGTACCATCCAGATTTGTTATGAAGGTTCCTCATTGTTTCCCTGCTTCTCTTATCTTGTGAATGTTCAGTTGTCCAAGTCTTTATTCCTCATTATGCATCCCTACAAATTTAGCTTTCTGATTGTTAGCAGCAGTTTCTTTGTAGTTCCTATTCTCCATGAAACTTGTTCATTTCTAGTATACTCTCCCCATGGTATTCTCAGCATTCATCAGTAGAACCACATCTATTTTATTTCAGGTCTCTTCTTCAATATGAAGAAATCATCCCACATTTACTTCCATATAGGAGATGTCATAGCAGTCCATCATACTTTTTTTTGTGTTTTTAAGGACATTTTCAAGCTCCGTCTGCTTAGTTTCTGAAAGGTACTTTTGTTATTCCAATGCATCTTTGGACTTTGTTTTCTGTTACTAAACTAACCAAATAGTTAAATTTCCATATCTGCATGATTTTTACATCTCTGAAATGTAACTCAAAATTTGGATTGTCTCTTTTGCTCATAACCATGCATTCTGTTCATGCTTAGTTTGTTCTTCCTGCTCTTCTCAACTACGTAGTCTAAGAATTCTTTCAGTTTCCTCTCTATATCTGCCAACATGCATATCATCTGTAAAGTGTATGTTGGTAATATTTGCTAATAATAAATCCACATACCATCATCATCATCATGGCCTGGCTTTGCAAAACAAAGATTAAGAAAGAGTCTGTAAATGTCCCTTGAAGGCACATTTGTGACTGATAAGTCCAATGAGAAACTGGCATACACCGTTGCAGTAGTTGCAGCTGAAAGGCTTGCCTGGGATCAATGGAATAATGTTGCAGTACTTCCTCCTCTGCCTCTTGACTCTGAGAGTGGCACTGCAGGTATTTTCAAAGAAGGAGACAGCATGGTTGGTGGTGAGATGCCAGGCATCAAAGTTCTCATCTAGGGCTGACCATTGGCAATGGTTGATGTGACAGACATCAAAGTATTTTTTCAGACAATCTTTGAATCACTTCTTTGGCGACCCTCCACCATGATAGCCAATGGAGAGCTCACTGTACAATAAGATTTTAGGCAGGCAATGATTCTCCATCCTAGAAACGTGTCCAGGCCAGTGTAGCTGGGACTGCAGCATGGCCTCAATGCTTGTGATCTTGCCTTTTCAAGGATTTCAATATTGATGAAGAAGTCACACCAGTGAATGTTAAGGAGTGTGAAGAGGCAGTGCTGGTGGAACCATTTCAGGAGTCACAGGTGGTGTTGGTAAGTGACTCATGACTCTGAGCCGTATAGGAGAATGGTTAGGACAATAGCTCTGTACACTCTCATCTTAGTGCTCTTCTTCAGGTGTCTGTTGTACCATACACATTTGTACAGTCTTTATACACATACCATATACATATACACACTTCAACCTCTCTTTCTCCAATATTTGGGGTATCCACTCTAACTTCTATAGCATAGAAACTTTTCTCTCATCTTGTATCTTTGACCTTTTTTGAAATTAATTTAAATTCTTTCAATGCTACCAATGAATCCTTGGTTCCAGGGTATCTTATCCTTTGCCAAAAAGATTTCAGCATTCACATACATGGCCTTGGTGTTTGCATCTGGGATAATCTTCCAAAGGCCAGGTAATTGTCTCTCGAGGCTGCTGACTACTCTTTCACGTGCTTCCATGTTTTGCTACTAAACTCTGTTAGCTATCTCTTTTTCCTTTATCGCTCCCCCTCTTCCCAAGACTGTAGTATATTAGACATAATTGCTGACAGTAGAGGCACTTCCTCTCCCTCCATCTGTGAACAAATTTGTCTTTGGTGAATTAATGCTCACTATGACACATGGCTGTAACATTCTAAAGATACTGAGGATTTTTCCATTGCCCAATCCCTTGCTAAAATCGTTGACTTCCCTACTCATTTCCCTAGCAAAACCGAGCAACTGGCATCTCTACTTGATTTATTTCTCCCCTCCTCACCTAGCTCTTGCTGAGCTTCACAACACTGCCCTCTTCGTAACTTGGACCACTCTGTGGTATCCATTGATATTTCATTCCACTCCTCCATCATGCTTAGAATATTGCTGCCAAATGGTCCATTGCCCCTAATATTTACCTTGAGTTCCTTGATAAGATCCAAAGAAGGATCAGCAATATTATTGACTCTGTTCTGGCATCTCAGCTTCAGTCTCTTTCCCACTATTGTAAGGTTGCTTCACTGTGCTTTTTCTATAAATACTTTCATGTTAATTGTTTGTCTAAGAATTCTTTCAGTTTCCTCTCGATGATATGTGGTTCCTAGACTTCATGGATTTAAGTGCAGTACTAGACTGGCATTGAGATCTCATCAATTTACAGTTGAACAGGCTAGATGTAGCTGTAAGTTCTATGTTAACAGTTGCTTTTCTCACACTTCTCACTTGTGGAACTCTTTTCCAGTTCCATGCTTTCCAGCCATCTTTAATCTGCAAATATTTAAATGCAATGTCAATCATTATCTACTGTCTACTATTACTCTTTTCTCTTTCCCCTCATTATTAATGTTTCTGTTCCTAATTCCTCCACACCCTGTAACCCCATGTGTCATGCATATCCAGTGACCGGTTGCACATTACATAAATAATTTTTTGGGGGGGAGAGATTAAAATTCATGCATTTTTGGTGATCATAACCTACCTGGTAGGTCTACATTCTCACTGTACCTTTGGTTAACATTAACAGTACAGATAAAGTCCTTTAGCCTATCTCCATAAACTAGATTCTTTCTTTCTGTTGCTATATATACAGTAGAATCTTATTCAATATGTGTTCTGCTTAAAATATACAAATACCTTATATAAATGTTACAATTAGCAATGTTTTTTTAAAACTTTCTCCAATTTGCATTCATCTTCATTTGTATCTGCTTACATTGCTGACATATTGCTTTTCCTTTTGCCATATACATATCTATACCATACTTTTTTAAGTAGTGTCCACCTATTACAAAGCCCAAGGGCCACTCAAAGTAGAGGGTTACAGAGTAAAAGGTGCAGCTTATGCAGATATGGGTGGAAGATAATGGTTAACCCTAGACTTGAACAGGTTAAGAATGTAGTGATAGGGGAAAAAGCTGCTTGAGTGGAACTTACATCTCACCCTGGGGATATGAAAGGAACGAGAGTGGTTTGTTACAGATTCTAGCCCCTGTGAAAGTTAGGATAGTTGGAGCTATGGGGTGTACTTCATTTGAACCCACTCCATGAAAATAATGAGACCATTTATAATAGTAAGCTACTTTGCTTCTGTCCAGAATTTGGTTAGAGATTGTTCATAATTCCTGGGATCCAATTTGTTTGCTTTCATGTTGGCTTGGACTGCTTTAACATAGCTACACTTTGCATTTTCTAGAACTCGCTTGCAATGATTGCAAGCGGTTCTAAATGCAACAAGGGTCCTACTACATTGATCCTTGTGATAGGTATTGTAGTATTGGTTATGATGAGCTATGGCTGCAGCAAATTTGTGGGTGAACCAAGGCTGACTGTTTTGCTTCTGCTGAAATTTTTTCCAGGGTATAAAACTTCCCATTCCAGTAAGGATCCATTCTGATACAAGGGCAGCAGTTTTGGGGGCAGTATGTTTGAAGAAGGCTGACAGAGGAGCTTCCACCATATAAGATCTGAAGCTGTCTCAGTCTGCTTTCATGTACTGAAAAATTGTTTTATGGAATGGTCTATCAGGGAATGCCTTTGGTTTGGCATCAACTTTTATACTGACTAGAGATTGATCTGAAGTGACTGGTGCTAAGTCTTCTGTAAGGCATTTTTCGGTGTAGAATATGATGAAGATGTCAAGATGGTTTGCCTGATGACCTGTCACATCATGAACACAAATGGCTTCAATGATCTGTTTTAAATCATTGGCAATGGAGAAGTCTCTGCAATATCTGCTTTCTTATAGATTATAGAATATCAATGGTTGAAAAACTGATGATGGTTATAGAATATCTAGGAGATCATATTAATGCATAAAATTATAAAATAATTTATTCATGTATATTCTGTTAATGAAATATATGTTTTTATGACCTATGTTTTTTGGATTTATTTTGAGTTTTATCTGACATAGTGTAATTGTCTTTCCTCCTATTTAAAATCATAGTGTGTTAATGAGAGAAAAAGTGATAAGATTATTCAGCTATCTGCTGAAGATAGAATGCGAGTGATGCACAACAAGATGCAGTTTAGGAAGTGCAGGATGGAAATTGATAGATAAGAATGCAACTTAGGAAGAATTACGCACAAATATTTTAATGAGAAATCACAAAGAACACTGAATATTTTAAATCACTTTTCTTTTTAAGAGAATTCTTTAACTATTTTGAACAAAAGTTCATTATGTTTGCTTCGTAAAAGCAGAATCCTAATCGATTTATCTCTGAAAAGTTAACAAAAGTTTAAAAACTGATGAAGCTTATAGAATATCAATGAGATAATATTAATGCAAAAATTATAAAGTAATTTATTCATGTATATTGTGTTAAACAGATATATATGTTTCTCTGGCTGATGTCTTTTGGATTTATTTATAAGTAAAAATTGCACTTAATTTGTTTGCATCATAAAACCTCTCACTCCAAAACAAGTTATTATCAATATTTGAAATATGGATAGATATTATAGACTGAAACTCATATTGTTCATATAGCTTGAGAATTTTACTAACATTGGTTGATTAATACCAATTCTATTGTGAAAACATTGGCATAATAAGAGAATTTGATATAATGCATAAATGAAAGAAATTTATTTGCAAAAAAGTGTTTCTCATATTGATCACAATTATTGAATTTGACGTTCATCCTTTCATATAAATATATTTTTTTAATAGAGCAACATCAGTTTTTTTCTATTTTTGTAAGTTTTGTCAGACTAACGCAATCTGGCAAACAACAGACCAATAAGCTTTTTGAAATATTCAGGTAAAATTATCTTTCTTCTTCGTTAGTGCTTATTTCACCTCCAAGAGTAACAATTTGACTTGAAAGTTTGCTTATTTATAGCTATTAGATAGTAATTAAATATTAAATGAATTTACTTGATTATCATAGGAGATTTTTATAAGAAATCCTGACAAGGCAGTGCAGATGGCCTCACAGCGTAACAAATGGAATTACTGGAATTTAAATTCTGATTCAGACAATTTGTGTGCACTTTATATTAATGTCTTTGAAAATGGTATGAATCTATCTCCTTTCCCCCACTAGCTAAAGGTAAATAGCCTTGTCTGGTAACTAGTTTAAAAGAAGAACCATTCTGAATTCAAATCCTGTAGTGGAATCAAGCATCTACAGGTAAAAATATAGCAAACTGGTAAGCGTTGATACATGTAGTCCTACTTGCTAATATATAATCACTGGAAAAGATGAAGGATAAATCATCTGCAGTAATTTTTTAAATTGGCCCCAAATGTAGTTGTTTTGTATTTTAAATAAGAGAAAATTATTATACATGTTTAAAAAAGTGAGACAAAGATTTTTTATTAAAAATTTTATTATGAAAAAAGGAAAAATGAATTTTATGATTAAATTTTGCTCTCTCAAAAATATCCTCCTTTAGACTTGATTACTGCAGTACAAATTTTTAACATTTGTTGCAAAAGTTTCTGAAAGTATAAGTTTGAAAATTGATTCCATTCTTTTTACATTGACTCTAAAAGCTGTTTCTCAATTTATTTTTTTTCACTCTTCTGTCAAGTTCATTCCATGATAATTCTAGGGGTAGCTTCAAACTTTTGAACTGTAGTGTATATTGGAATACATATTGCAACTGAATCAAATGATGAAAGGCAAAATAAAAACAAAAAATGATATGCACAATGTCAAATTTTATTATGCAAGACCAATTTTTCCTTCACTAAAGTTGGTATTAATTAATGTTAGTAAAATTTTCAGAATATGCATTTATATATATATATATATATATATATATATATATATATATATATATATATATATATATATATATATATGTATGTATATATATATATATATATATATATATATATATATATATATATTTAATCATTTCACCCAAGTTAGGTGGGAATGCCACTAGTATGTAGGGGGTTACAGGGAGTGAAAGTGAGGAAAGGACAAAAGATGAATGGGATTCAAGAAGATAGAAGATGGTGATTGACATTGCATTTACATTTTTGAAGATTGTAGTTATTATGGAAGCAAGTAAGCAGAAGAGAGTTCTACAGGTGGGAAGTGTAAGAAAAGAAACTGTTGGAGTAGAAGTGTTGATTACATTTAGCTATTTCAACAGTAAACAGGTGGGACCTAGATGCCAATCTAGTGGCACACTTAAATCCAGAGCAGTTGCCATGAAAATATTTGTAGAAAAGACAGCGGCCACACCACATTGGTGAGAAAGTGTCTGAAATCAAGATGCCAAGTCAGGATTGATTACAGAACCTTCTTTGGATTTCGGTGAGAACCCCAAGATAAATAATGGAGCAGGAGCACCAGACCAGATATGGCAGCAGTATTAAATGCACAGGCAAATGGTAGATTTGTAAATATACAAGATGGACGGTGCTGAGAAAAAGTTTTCTGGCATAACACAATGACGCAACTTTCCTTGCAGTAGATGCAGCTACTGATTTGATGCAGTCATATATCCTATTTAGTTCAACTTATTATCTTATTATGTGCTACATCCCTTCAGGACATAGGTGATCAGGGCTCTCCACAACATCCTATCCCTTGTGACTCTTGGTAGTTTTTCTACCTTACTGCTCCACCAACACCAAGCTAAGGTAAGTAGCTTGCTGCTTTTCTCTATCTCTCTTGCTCTCAAAAGGTCCCGCGATGGTTAAGTTTTCTAAATTTTTCTTACTCATTATATGTTATAATATCTGTCCTTATTAAAAATATTGATGATAAATTGTTTTAGGGATGCCAGCTTTTATCATGCAAAGGCCAACATAAAATTTTTATTTATAAAAAAATCTAAGGCTGTAGAATTATATATTCAATAAACACAATGTTTTATACAGATGAATAAATGAGTAATTTATCATTTTACGTGTAAATATATGCTCCTTAGTATTCAGTAACATTCATCAATTTTTAACTCATTGGTTTTCTTACTGTTTCTACTGTTTTGATTTTAAAATTACTTTTATTGCTTACAAGATCTTTTAAATATTGTTTTCCATTACCATTCTGTAAGCTTTATCAGTTTTTTTTGTTCATTGACTTTGATAACTTTTTCTACTGTTTCAACTTAAAATTGCCTGCAGTAGTTTTTATTGCTTCTTATAAATCTTTGCTTGAACCTTGCTTTCCATTATCATATACATACATTTTAATGTTGGACTGCAAGATTTCTAGTTGATTACTATCTGGAAAAGGAGTGTTCAAGTTTTCATTTGGTTAAATTTGACATTATGTAACCTATCGTTTTTATGGAATGTTGTCTTTTTATGAGCATATAAGAAATAAAAATAACTCCTCAAGACAATAGTTGAGGAAGAGCACCAAATTATGCTAAAAGCCATTACTACTTTCTTGATATTATGTGCTGAAAAATTCTCAACCCAACCAAAAAGGAGTTTTAAAAATGATGATGTTTGGTCATCTGATCAGATTTTATGACATAGGTCAAACTTTAGAACTTTTCAACACTCCCTAAAATATTTTTAAAATTTTGAAAGATTGTGAAAAACTGAAAGAGTTAGCCAATAAGAGAAATTCAGATGGACTTTGATTTTCCATTTTGCTTTCTTAAGGGGTCATTTATTTAATGTTAATCAGATTTCTTTCACAAGATCTTCTTTTAAGCTTTATCAGGTTCTTTTACAAGATCTTCTGTAAGCTTTATCAGTTTTTTTGTTCATTGAGTTTGTTAACTTTTTCTACTATTTGAACTTAAGACTGCCTGCAGTAGTTTTTATTGCTTCTGAGAAATCTTTGCTTGAATCTTGCTTTCCATTATCATATACATACGGTTTAATGATGGACTGCAAGATCTTTAGTGTGTTACTATCTGAAAAGGTTGGGAGCCATTAATTTGTTGCCTTTGAAGCATTTTCTGGCAAGGTAGGCAATATTTAACTTTGCAGAATGTGAAGAGCATTACATTACCTGAATAAGACCCCAAAACCAAACTAGTATTATTCCATGAAGACCCCTTTCATTTTTGCCTGTCATGATGGGTGGTTGTTTTTTCAAGGAGAATGCCTTTTGGGATTCAACTCCACCCCAGATATCCACCCCAGTGGATATATTTGATCTATCACTAAAGATGCTAGAAAAATGATTGGTCCCATGTACTGACCTAGTAACTACCTGACTCCTGCTAATATCCCATTTTTAGTCTGGTCAGACCAAAACTGACATACTGCTGCCATATCTGGGTTGGAGTTGCCCAGTCCTAACTTTCCAGTTTAGACAAAAAAGCATCTATGAAACCTTGTGGGTGATGATTTATTTTCCACCCTATAAGCACTTTCTTACAGACAGAATGTCACTAGCCACTTGCTACTCTATGGCTGCTTCAATGAAAAATGTTTTGACAAGCTACATTCCTTAGTCTTACCAGTTATTACCTTCATAACCAAGACCTGCCAGGCCATGTACACTGGTACAAATCATTTAATTCTCTTTGTATACCATTAGTAAGAAAGAAATTCCAGGTGGATAGCTTTTTCCCAAGAATCACTACTTTGTGGAACAGACTCCTGAGTGGATACTTTCCAAATTGCTACAATCTTAACTTTTATAAGTCCAGGGTTATCCATTATCTTTTCTAGATATCCTTGACTTTAGAAGGAATAGGAAACCCAATCCAAAGCAGGAAACAAGGGATAAACTTCCACTCCTGTTCCTTTTGTGCCCTTAATGGATATCTGATAGAAATGATGGTTACTGTTTTATTCTGCATATAAGAAAATGCCACTTTAATTAGTCGTTATCTTTGATTCAGGATAGTTACTACAAAAATTTGAATATTATTCAAATTTAATTATAATTGCTATAATTCATATTTATTTAAGAAATATAGAAATTATACAAGCTCCCTTTTTTGGTGATTGCTTATCTGTCTTTTTGTCTTTTATCCAAATATATTTTCATCTTTTTTTGTTAGAATTCGTATTTCCTCCTCTCACTCTCATACAACAACCACATTCAATAATTCTCTACTTTGAATGGCTCTTGTGTCTTGTATTGGGTGAACATTAGTAAAATAAAAATAATATACTCTTTATACTCTTTAGCTTATGGTTGTTTCTTTTTAGTATAACATAATTCATTCAAAATGTTCAAGAATATATCTTGATGCCACCATCTATTTTGAAGAGACCTATAATTTGATATGACCCCAAAATATTAATATTCCTTCCCACTGTTTTCTTCAAAACTGTGCCGGTCAGCTATTTCCCAGTGGAGCCTCTACCCAGCCATCAGGTCCACCCACTATTGCTCTACCAACAATTACTGTTGAGAAATCAATTTTCATGAACCACTTAGCCCATTTATCTCTTTTTTTAAGGTTTACTTAAAGGTGATAGTTTCCTTACTTTCATGTCTGTAACCAAACTTCTTAAATTTCTGGATCTTTTTTTACTTACATTTGTCCCACTAGTCTTTTCCAATATTTTCTTGCTTGTCAATCCACTTTGTTGATTATTATTCTCTTAATTTTAAAAAGAAAAATCTCTTTTTATTACATTCTGACAGCCATTTTTTGTTCTTATCTTGCCAATGCTTTCAATTTCTTTTTAATTTTTTTATGATCCCTGTTCAATTTTAAAAAGCAATTGCCATGTCATGTTCCCATTACTCAATACCTTTCCAATATCTTGGTTCTATTTTGAGGTTATAGATTTCTTTTGACCCATGTCAATCTTTATATATCTGAAATTTTAAAAAATAAGCATCAGTAACTATACTGTTATACATATTTATAGACAATAAGATGAATATTCATCAAATTATATGAAAAATTTATAAACAGTAAATATTGTAATTGTAAATATTTCTAATAAAAACCTGAGCTGAAATTAATATCTCATATTTATCATGTAAATAATTATAATGTGGAGATTTTACCAATATCAGTTCATTAATAACAATTTTATTGTCAACACTGTCTTGCATAATGAAATCTCATATAATATTGAAAACAATTACTTCAGTTAAGGCAGGTATAGTCTTATGAATGTATTCAATTATTAACTGGTGCAGTCCCTGTGGTAGGTGAATTCAGTTGGGTCTGGAACCTCATTCCAGCAAGAGTAAAATTAAAACAGTTTTTAAATATCTAGTTAAAAAAAGTTTCTAAATAAAAAGCCTGCATAATAATAAATTAATCTTAAAAACATGAAGTATTATTTTGTTTTATATTTAATATATTCAGTGTATGCAGAAGTTTCCAGTGAAAAAGCAGTATTCAACTGTGTATTCAGCCTTTTGTTTTCAAAACTGGTGACTTTTGCACATACCTAGTAAGTAAAATGTCTTCCAACTTATTTTTTATAGAAATTTTTTATTTATTGGTTTTGTGGCAGACTTCATTGATTATTCTTTTTTTATACTTTACTCTTTTGTCAATTCTAGTATGAAAAAAATGTTTGTGAAAAACTTTTCGATTTGAACTCCACCCTGTTCAAAATCCTGGATTTGCCCCTGATTAAACTTGTATTTATCAACTGATCATTTTTGTTAAGCAAATGACTCACCTTTCATATCATTAAACATCATCAATAGCTATAGGCAGATGAATAAGAAAATCACAAAAATCTTTCCAAATATCGAATGTTTTCTTGAAATATAATATTTGTACATTTATTATAATATTTGTGCATTTATTATAGGATTTGGCCATATAACGATCTCTTTTTGTTTTTAATGCAGAACAGTTAAAAAATGGATGGAGAAATGGGGAAATATGGTTGGTACAGCCAGGTCCCTCAGATTCTGAAATAAAAAATTCTAGGAAACTCCATGAAACTTTAAAAAATAATCCATGAAATCTCGTAGACAATTTAAGTCCCACTAACAAGCAGATAATTCTCAGAAACTTAAAATAAATTTATCTAATATAATTTATTGAAATTAAAAAAACAACAACTTTAACAGAAAGATGTGTGGAAGTCCTGGGTTCTTCATACTCAGGCCTACCATTCCAGAGTTAGATTTCTATGGCTGACCTTCCAGGAAATACATTTATTTATGTATCAACATTCACGTACAATATTATTGTTTTACTAATGTTAACTCAATACAAGGCCCAAAAGCCACACAAAGTAAAAGGTGACTGTGTGGAGTTGTATTCACATAAGAAGGGGAAGATGTGAAGTTCTCGAGGGCAGAGTTGAAGTAGAATTTAGAAGGAACCGTAAACCAAATCCTAAGCAGGAAATCTCTACTCCTGTTCAAAAGACCAGGGTGGAGTGCGAATTGGATGATAGGCAAACCTATCTACTCTTCTTAAGGGACAAGGAAAAATAAATAAAAAATTAATGAATGAAATTTCAGCACTCATTTGGAGACGTTAGTTAGAAGTATAGAGTTGAAATAGATTTTAGAAGGAATAGGAAACCCAATCCAAAGCAGGAAACAAGGGATAAACTTCTACTCCTGTTCCTTTTGTGCCCTTAATGGATATCTGATAGAAATGATGGTTACTGTTTTATTCTGCATATAAGAAAATGTCCCTTTAATTAGTCGTTATCTTTGATTCAGGATAGTTACTACAAAAATTTGAATATTATTCAAATTTAATTATAATTGCTATAATTCATATTTATTTAAGAAATATAGAAATTATACAAGCTCCCTTTTTTGGTGATTGCTTATCTGTCTTTTATCCAAATATGTTTTCATTTTTTTGTTTAAAGTATAAATGAAATTCTTACTTATGTGATAGAAAACTATTCTTTGAATTTTTTAATCCTTTTTTCCCTTGTCGCATTCACTCTTTAGTTTTGAAGTCCACTTTTGTTGTCTGACATGTTGAGCACATGGAGACAAAGTGGATTCAGTCTGACAGAGTAAGAGTCAGGTGCAACAACTTAGGAGAAAGCTGATATATAAGTGCAAAGCAAAAAGAATCCTCATTAAAACAAAATTTACCAAACAAATATAAGTAAAATGTAGGTTTAGGTCTTTAGGTATATTTTTTTGTCTTAAAGTATTTTTTAATGTAACTTTCATTTGGCTTTCTTTTTATTCCTGTTCATACATATCTGGCCAGTCATCTCTCTACAGAAGTGTATTAACTTTTTATTAATTCTTCTTTCTTTTTTCAAATTGTTTATTTTTAACTTTTATCAACATTTTGACTTCTTTGTCTTCTTTTATTTTGGGTAATTCTCATTATATTTTTTATATTAAATTTAGTCCATTTATATCTAAGCAGTCCTTTTAACTTCTAACCAAGATAAAATATATTTCCATAACTTCTGTTAGTAAAACATTTTTGTTTGTCAATTGTTTTAGTTTGGAGAGGGGGGCCTTTTAAGTACAGTCAGATGTGTTACTTCTTCACTAGGTGTTCTCTGAAGGTTTACATGTGCTAAAGCTGGCACTGTCTATCAAATGCCACATTATTTTGTCTGAAGTCAAGCATGGGAAGAACATAAACTGATTAGTTAATATTCAAATACAGTTAGAAGATATTGGTTATAAAAGATATTTACAAAGTAGTCCTTTACAGTCATAAAATATTTCAAAGTCTACAGTTTAATTTAGTTGATGAACATAAGTAGAATAATGATGAGAAGGAATCCAAAGGCGTTAACATTTCTATGAGATCTTGAATGATAACAATGGAATTTTTTATTGGAAGAGATTAAGTTACTTTGTATCCCCCTTCTTCCAAAAGTCATTTTCAAATCATCTTTTGTTCCCAAAATGATTCCCATATCTTTCCATTTTCGAAAAAAGTCATTCTAAAATTTTCCTTTTTACCAAAAGTGATTCCAAAATATTCCATTTTACCAACAGTAATTTCAAAATGTTACCTTTTTCCCAAAAGTGATTCCAAAATCTTCCTCTTTACCAAAAGTGAATCCAAAATTTTACCTTTTTCCACAAGAGATTATTTCAATATTTTTTTTATATTAAATACCAATCTGAATGAAGAGCCTTATGAAAATTTCAGTTGGCACTATTCTGAGGAATAAATCAACTTTTATTTCTAATTTTAACTGAAACTCTTCTTATAAACTGGAACAATTGAAATCATTATGTTGGTTTTTAGTTCACAGAGCTGAAGGCATCATCAATGTTTTAAGTACTTGTCGAGCAAACATCTCAATTAGAGTGAAAGACATTTCATAAACAACCAATAGTTTCACAGTTGTTCTTATTTTTTGTTTAATTATTTATTAAATTTTTGTTTTTACTTGCAAGAGACTTTTGTATAATTCTTAAAAACTGAAATCCACTATTAATCAATGAGAAGTCTGACAGGATGACACAGACCCCCACCCCTGACACATTGCTTAACAAGTGAGTTACTTTACTTAATATGAGATGATTGGACAACCACAACAGCAAAACAACAATAATAGTTTAAACAAAAGAGAAATAAAGAATTAAAATAATTTTATTTGGTAAATTTTGAGGATTTATATTTTTCTGGAAAAAATTGAAAAGAAAAGAAAATGCATATCAATGTAATTGATTTCAGAATTAAATCAGAAATAAATTGACAGATTATCAATTTTAGTTGAGAAATGAAATCTAATGAAAGAATATGTGGCATACTTTTGAAAATGTAAATGAAAATGAAATAAAAATACGACGAAAAGCAGAAGAGGGAAATAAAAAGTCAAACTGCAGTTATCAAGTACAACAGGAAATAGAAATCAGAATTTGATGAAAGTTTGCATCAATGAAGAATGAATACATTTACTCTCAACTCATCTTGGCAAATATAATTAACCAATATTTAATTAACGTACTGAAATTACTGTAGGTATTTTGGCCATTAATAAAGCTTTTTAATTTAAAGCCTCAGTTAAAAGTTTCAATGTTATTTTATTTTTGCTAGACTATATACCCAAAACAAGTATTTAAAAAAAAAATTAAATTTAAAATTTCCCTGTCTATGCTCATTCATGTGCATGTGTAATCATATCAATGTAAATATTACATTAGTCTGATGAAGTCGTAAAGGGCGAAACATGTCCGTTTTTTCCACATTGTCATAGATTTTCTTAATATTATACATCTAGTTTTATCTTGTTTATTATTATTGTTATTATTATTATTATTATTGTTGTTGTTATCAGTTTTTTTGTTTTTGTCAATTTTTGTATGCTTTTCTATTAGCATTGTAAATGAAATAGTAAGGATGGCGGGGTTTTTTAAAGCTGTTTTCAATATATATCTCTTTCAGGTGAATATGCACATTCCTTTCCGCATCTGATGTAAGTAAAAACAGTATTATAACATGTTGTGAATGACTTCCCTTTGTATGTGGCCTTTTTGGTGATTTTTTAGGCTTGCCATATTAAAGATTTAAAAAAATCAAGTGATATGTGTGCTTGAAGCTTTTTTAAGTAAAAAAAAGTCTCAAGGCAACCATGCTCTGAACTTTGAATATATTTGTCCCCAAAAAAGAACTGGTTTACATCATTCAAATTGCAGGTATCATATCAGAGTTTTCCTTCTTTTAGCGATGAAAGACTAGGGCTCTCTCACTCCCAGCCAGATGACTTATGGTGCACCTGAGCAGTTTTTTTCTCAGCCATCAGAGAAATATATATATATATATATATATATATATATATATATATATATATATATACATACATACATACATACATACAGAGAGAGAGAGAGAGAGAAAGAGGTGGGTGTAGGTGGTGTAATGGATAGTGGTTCGGTATGAGGAATGAGTGTCAAGTTCAAATTCCAGTTGGGAAGGGTATGAATCCATTCCTTCGATATGGGTAGCAAGGCTGACTGGGCTTACTAGCTGTGCTTGACAACCAGTCTATGGGAATTCCAATTGTGTATTCAAAACCATAACCATAGATTTATCCTGTTAGCGATGGCTATACTTGTCTAATGAGTCAACAGCCATTGTATATGCAAGTATGTGATCTTTCTCCTAGTATCAAATTAGTCACTTCAAAATTCAAAAGATATTTTCTGTCTATTCTGTTTAATAGAACAGGTTTGAGTGAAGGACTTCACACACACCACAAACATGTACATGGTGTGATGGATAACTTGTCATCTAAATTACACAGAAATGAAAATAACACTGATATCTCATTTTTACCACAATTACACAAAAATATCTTGAAATACTCAGGAGTAAATTTTTCAATAAAATTGCCATTTGCTTCAACTACAGACTCCAGATGGATGGCTTACTTGTTTATGTTTGGGAATGCTGCCATAATCCTTGCTTTCAGTTCATCTTTCGGTGATACAAAGAGTTTTGTTGGTCTCTTGCTCAACTGTGCACCACACTTAATAATCAAGGGGGTTGAAGTCTGGGGAGTTCGGTGGCCAAATGTAAGGAGTGATGCGGTCACAGAAATTGTCTGACAGCTATGACTGGGTTTTCTTTGTGTGACATGGTGCAGAGTCCTGTTGCCAGATATAGGGTCTTTTAGCAGCCACCCTCTTGACCCAGAGCAGTGCTACCTCCTCAAGGCACTTGGTGTAGGCCTCTCTATTGAGTTTGAGGCCCTCACCAACAAATTCACCAACAAGTTCTTTTCTTATCAGAGTGATCAGAGTGGTTTTCTGTGCTATTTGCTTTGTAATCACCATTAGACTCATCCAACTTTTTCCAAATCTTCTGCACTGTCCTCAGATTGTCACCAAAATACTCTGAAATATTCATATTGGAGCTTCCCGTGTGAGTGCCAGCATACTATTTCCAAATTTCTGGCAGAGTGAATTGTGTCATAGTGCTTGTCTTCTCACAGATGGTGCCCAACTGACACTACTATACCGTGCAGTTGACACAATCAAAAACAAACAATTGATGCACAAAAATTAAAAATATAAAATAATGACAATTTTCTGCCCCTTGCTATTGGTAAATAGCAGGACAGATTGTGTCATATAGCATTGGTTTTCCTGCCTGGCCCACGGCTGCTATGGCTGCAGTGGACATGGGACATCCACACATCTACAATCCTAAGGGATTATGGCATTTGTGATCATGTTTTTTTTAAGCATTTCACCCCAAGCAAGGTGGGAGTGCCACTAGCATGCAAGGGGTTACAGAGAGTGGGAGCAAGAGTAAAGAGACATGATTGAGGAAAGGATAAAGAGAAGGACGGGGAATTAGACCAAGGCATCAGAAGATGTTGATTGACATTACATTTTAATATTTGAACTGTCAGGGAAGCAAGTAAGAGGAAGGGATTTCTACAGACGAGAAGTGCAAGACATGAAGCTATTGGAGTAGAAGTGAAAGGGTGGGACCGAGATGCCAACCTAGTAACACGCTTAAATTCATGCAGTTTAGGAACCAGTGAAAATAGCTTGTTGGTGCAGTTACTGTGAAAGTAGTTGTAGAAAAGACAAAGGGAAGCAACAGCAAGTCTGTGAGAAAGTGACTGTTGGTGAGATACCAGATCAGAACCAATCACATTGCATATCTGTCTCTGGATTTTGTCGAAGACCTTGAGATGAACAGCGGGAGCACCAGACCATATATGGCAGCAGTATTCCATGCAAAGGCGAATGGTTGATTTATAGATTTGAAGGATTGACTCAGGTGAGAAAAGCTTTCTGGCATGACACAAAGAACCAACTTTCCTTGTAGTAACTGAAGCTATTGATTCAATGTATCTGTTCCATCTTAGGTCAGTGGACAGTATGAGACCAAGCAGGAGCAGAGAGGCGCTCTCATGGAGTTGACCATCAGACATTCTAATGGGAGGCAGGGAGGGTTCTCTGTGGTAGGTAAATGAGAGCATTTTTGTTTTTGAGGCATTAAAGTTTACCAGCCATTTCCTGCCTCAGTCAACCACAGATTGGAGGTCCTTTTCGAGACTAATGGCCAGGTTAGTTTTGTTAGCGATACCAGATTTGCTATTGAAGCAGGAGTAAATAGTTGTGTCATCTGCATAGATGCCTACTTGGGAACTGATGACATCAGGATAGATTATTAATGAAGATCAGAAACAGTGTAGGACCCAGGATACAGCCTTGGGGAGCACCAGTATTTGTGAGAAAGGGACTGGAGTAGAACCTGTTTAGGACGACCTTCATTTCATGGTTTGACAGGAATGATTGTATTAAGTCAAATAATCATCCTGAAATTCTGTATCCATGAAGCTTACAAAGAAGGCCGGTAAGCTAAACCCTATCAAATACTTTAGAGATATCAAGAGCCACAGCTTGAGCTTCTCCGTTATTGTGAAGTATGTGGTAAACAAATTCAGTTAAGGCCGTTAGCATATCAGCGGTAGATTGGGCAAAGTGGAAACCATATTGCTTGCCAGAGAGCAGATCATAGGATGTAAGGTGCTTACTCACTTTGGTGTTGATTAAAGCCTCGAAGACTTTGCTGAAGAGTAGTAGGAGACTGATAGGACAGTATTTTGATGGATCAGAAGGATCTCCAGAGTTCTTAAAGACAGGGACAACAGATGAGGATTTCTAACAGGCCGTAAAGTAAGAGTCGTTGAGGCAGTAGTTATATAGTTTGGAGAGGACAGGAGCCAATTCAGGAGCACATTTCTTCAGGACAATGGCTGGTACCCTGTCCCCACCACTAGCTTTATGGGAGTCTAATTTAGAGATGATGTCCAATACCATAGATGGGGTTATGTGCATCTCACTCAATAGAGCCTCAGTTCTAGGGTGAAAATTGGGTGTGGATACACTGGATGTGTCTTGCATTGAATATATTGGATGAGAATTTACAAGCATAGCATTCAGCCTTATCAGCTGAGGAAGTCAGGACCGCAAATTTATTGAATAAAGGAGGTATTGTGGATTTGCCGTTGTTCAGTATGCTCTTGCAGAGACGCCAATAATCTTTCGAACCAAATTTGCAAGATGAAATATATTTCATTCTTTCAGCAAATAGTGAATTTGCTTCATTGAGGACATGCTTGCACTCATTACTTGCAGAGACAAAGAGACACTTGTTGCAATCAGACATGTCACTTCGGTACAGACAGAAGAAGTGATTCCTATGGGCAATAGCAGCTGAGCAAGCAGCTGAGAACCAAGAGGATGAGCATGATTTAACTTTATATTTACTTGCAGGGATGAAAGCCTCGATTTCAGCTTTTACCCAGGAGGAGGACCTCAGAAGCGCATTTTTGAATGGGGAGTTTAAAAACACATTCCATGGGACAGCTGGAAGGAAATCACGGAATGAGTCCCAGTCTGCTCATTGATAACAGAAAGATGTTCTGTTGGTAGGAGGTTCTTTGTTGGGGTAGGAATAGAAGGGGCTGTTAACAGACACTACAGCATGATCAGAGTTGCCAAGAGGGCAGTGCTGCATGGCACAACAAGACTCGGGGATGGAGGTAAAACAAAGATTGAGAAGGGAATCCTTACTGTCCTGGTTATTGAGGAAACGTGTGGGAAAGTCATGCACTTGTGTGAGGCATTGAGTAATTGAAAAGTTAAGGGTTCGTATGCCAGCAAGGTCAGTTATAGACTTTTTAAGCCACTTGGTATGGTGGGCATTAAAGTCGCCGAACACAAAAATATGTGCAAATGGATGAAGAGAAATAGCCTTGTCTATATTATCGGAAATGCTATCGAGAACACCAGTCTTGGGTGAATGGAGAAAGACAGAGGAAGAAGAGCCACAATAAAACCGGGTAAATATGATAAGATAAAAATAATTACGATGATGAAAATACTTCATCAAAAAACTTTTCAAAAAATCATCATCATCATCATCATCACTACCATCATAGCTGTCGTCATCATCATCATCATCATCATCATCATCATCATCATCATCATCATCATCATCAGTGCCATGACCCCATTGTAGTCATGTCTAGGTATTCATTTGTGCTTAGTGTGTTTTGGGCATGTAGACCTGTTGGAGCCCATCTCTCTTCAGGGCAGACCACAGCCAATGTTTTCCATCTTGAAGGCTTGCCTTGGTCACGGATATATGGTTGTTGATTCTTTGGGGGAACCCTCTGCCTTGCCCATTGACTACTGTCTCGGACCACCCCACCCAGGATTGCCTGTCATTCCACCACTGGCTGTTTACATAGCAATGAAGCCTAGACTCATTGTGCAAGATAGTCACTGACCCAACAAGAAGGTTTATCCACTCTTTGACAAGCCTTATTTCTTATCCTGTTGGCTATCTATCTAGCCTCCTCATCAAAAGTATATAATAGGGAAACTGGTTTACTCACCAATGACCTGACCATTCAGCCCTAGGTTGCACAGTACTAGTAACACTCATAGAGTAACCTAATATTGTCTATATAGAATATGAAAAAATTGTCCTAATCAAAAGCAAAATCATAAATTTTCTTTATACAAGAGTGTAATATTTTGACAACTTAGTTTACTTGTGTCAATGAACTCATGATAGCATACATTAGTATTGTTATAAAATTACTTTTCTCATAAACAGCCAATCTACATATATGACCATTTTTGCTTGGTTAAAATAAATGATATTAATTTATTTTTCATCAGTGGCCACCATCATGTATACATATGTTTGATGCTTTTAAACAACATAAACCGTTGTCTTTATTCCCTTTTAAATACTCCAGGACTTATAATGGCTTCTAAAATTGTCTTAACAAAGAGACAATGAGTTGTACACATTGAAAACTGACAATTTCATATGTTCCAAATATATCCAAGTGTGGCTTACATTATATATAAAAATAAGATATATTCATGCTTTTTATATATATAAAAAGAGAGGATTATATTATACCCAAGATCATGTTGTTCACTAAAAATGGTACTGAAAGGCAAAGCATCATAGTGATGATAAATATCTACACCATATTGGGATTTTAGAAATATGCAAATGTTCTGAATATTAGATCACGTTGTGCTAATCTTACGAGTAGTAGTGAATAACCAAACAGATTACCATTTGAAATCCTGATCTTTAACTGAACTTACATCATGACTAACAGCCGTGGTGACTAAATCTGTCAACTTATAATAAAGGACACAAAGAAAAGAAAGTATATAAATAGTTATTTTTAATTCAGTTTCTGTAGATACAAAATGTAATTGAAAATGATGTAGTTTTTTAGCTTCCAAATTCAACAAAGGGCAAGGACAGAAAGACTTACACAAAGAACTTCCCATTACAATAAAGGACCATTGGCAAGCATAAGTAAAATAGATCTCCAAATGATAAAAAGAAAAGCTAGTTGTTTATACTATAAGAAGTGGATAAATAAATTTTACCTTTGCATTTGATTAATCATCCCTTAAAAAGATTGTCAAACTTAAATTTACTCTAACACATGGTAAAGTTAGGGTTGCCAACTCTGTCAAGTTAAAATAATCAAGGTTAATTCATTATCTATACTCTTCTTTCTCATACACTCTACTTCCTAACAAATTGTCTTCCATTTATATCACATACTTCATTCATCATTAACATTTTCACTGTTGTCCTCTACCATGAATGACTTTTGAGCCTTGTATTGATTAAAACTTAGTTAAAAAAAAAATCAGCAGCATTATCAAATGGAATAAGCATGAAAAAAAAATCAACCAACCAAATCCATCCTACAATATCTTTCTAACAGGCAAAACATTGCAAGCCTGTCAGTATTCCATCAATATTTTCATGGCAAATGTTCAGAAGTCCCATTTGTTAGTTCCCCCAGTTCAGACTTTTACAGCTTGGACATGTCATGCTACTCCCATAGAGTTAAATCATCTTTATTTCCCCCATTTGGTACGGACTCCTGTGTGGTTGTTTTCCTGAACATTTTAATCTTGAGCTCTTCAAATCAAGGGTCATTCATTATCGATCCTGTTTATTCTCATAATCTCTACTTCCCAACAAATAGTTTTCTATTCGTATCATATACTTAACATTTTCAGTGTAAGCCTCTACTATGAGTGGCACTTGAGCCTTGTACTGAGTGAAACAAAAAGCAGCAGCATTATCAAGTGGAATAAACATGAAAATTGCACCCATTGACATTCATGGATGCTTTCTTTTGTAGTTGTTTCTTTTAGATTTTGGTTTTTATAAAAAAAGTAACGACAAAAGTTTGATATTCAGGTTCCCTCGTATTTCTAAATGAAATGATCATTATCAGGTTAAGTAACTTAAATTGAAAATTCTCTAAAGGCATTTGCGATATCTGCATTGTGAATTTAAAAAAAAAGAAAACTTTCCTTCTCAAATTTGGTCAACGTTTCAAACATTATCAAATGATGAAAAGAAAATCTCATCATATATATCATAATAAAAGCTTGATAAATAAATTTTACCTCTGAAAAAGATTGTCAAAGTTAAATTAATGTTTATTACAGTGAAAGTCCTCTTGTTAATCCATTTGTTGATTTTCAAACTTTAAGTATCTGTACTTTTCAAAGAATTGACTGTAGAAGAACTAAAAGATTTACTTAGGTTCGCTGCTAATCTTATCAATATCATTGACATGGTATAGCTTAACATGTGGCAAAATCAGGATTGACAACTCTGTTCAGGTTATAATAAATGATGTAAAGAAAGGAAGATATATAAATAGTCAAATTTAATTTAATTCCTGTAGATGCACAATTGAAAATGACATTTTTAGCTTCCAAAGTCAACAAAAACAAGGACAGTCAACTAACAGCACAAGAAACAAATTTGCAGTTACCAGGAATGTTCACTAATGGTAATATTAATTATTCAATCATAATTACAATTAACTCAAGATTTCATTATTTTTTAAATTTAATTTGAAACAGAAAGAAGGATGTATGAAAGTTTTATATCCTAATTTCTTTGAATTTAAAACTGAAATTTAATTCAGTGAGGAGAAAGCTATGTATAAATCTCATAGGAGTTTTTGGATAAAATTTATACTTACTCTATGTTTATTTATAGTAATCAAATTTTTATATTGACAATAAATTAATATGTGAATGCTGTTTCTTGATGGTAAAGACTGAGTAAGTGACATTTTATCTTTTGATTTTGATGTTTGGGATTGTAAGCATTTGGGCAAATTTTAATTTAATTTCCCGTCAGTTTACAACAAAAATCTTTTCTCTCACTGCAGTTATCAGTTAAATAGCTGGGCAAACTGAGCTCTCTAGCATTGTGTGGAAACCACACTAGAAGGATACCTCTGAATTCACAGCTTGTTGGTTATGACCAGTAAAAGCCTAATTACGGTGAAAACCACATCAGCAACATTAGCATGTCGAGGCTATGGCCCTATACACTTCTTGGAGTATGAATAACGCATCTTCCTCAGAGTCTGTCTATATTTCTGAGATGAGGTATTATGTACAGTATTTAAATTAGTTGGACTATTGTCCTCATCTTTGTCGCCATATTTGTCACAACGTTTCGGCCATTGTACGCTCCGGCCTTCTTCAGGTGGTTGGAATTTCGAACTGAACCCTTCATTTCGATCACTGGGGTAGACTGTTCTAGTTCCATGTGCCATGTTTGATGGATGTCAGTTATCAGTTATCTCCTGGTAATTTTCCCTCTGAAAGTTCTCCACTGCCTTAACTGGGTATTGAACTCACACTCTTTGGGTCTGTCACTGGATCTAACCAACGCCTTTATCCACTGTGCCATGTGTCCTTGAGGAAAAATTCGCAGGAGATAACTGATAACTGACATCCATCAAACATGGCACGTGGAACTAGAACAGTCTACCCCAGTGATCGAAATAAAGGGTTCGGTTCGAAATTCCAACCACCTGAAGAAGGCCGGAGCGTAAAACGGGCGAAACGTTGTGACAAATATGGCGACAAAGATGAGGTCAATAGTCCGACTAATTTAAATACTGTCATCTTCCTCACTCAAATGTTTCTTAAGAATATTCTTGGAGACTAACACCAATGTTGGAATTTTTACTCTTAGGTTCTCCTTTTTTTAATTTAAATTTATATTGGATACTAATGCTGAAATTCGTCGTATGTTCCTGATTTCTTTAAATGGAAGCAGTTAAAAACCATCCAAATAGGCCCTTCTTTTATGTGCCGTCTCCCTCAAGGACGTTGGTGATCATGGATCTCCCCAAATTCCTATCTTTTGTAGTGCAAAGCAATGTTTGTCACCTTGCTATCCCTCCCAGTCCCTGTTCTGCCATCCATTTATCCAATCACATTAGATAGATTACGTGCTGTTTTCCACTACACTCTTGTCCTTTGAGTGTCAAATTCTCCAAGCTCTTCTTCCACATAATAAGTCCTAGAAATTTCAGTTCACTTCTTCTGGTTCTAAGTATAAATCTCTGTTTTGCTTTCCATTCCAACTTCTTCATTGTGCCAATGTTCTGTACATGTTATTCTCAGCAAATTTTTGTAGAACAACATCTCCGTTGCGTCAAGTCTCCTTTTCATCTGTGAGGAAATTGTCCAGCATTCACTGCCATATAGAAGGGTTGAAACCCTCATCATAATAAAATACTATATTAAATATAAGGTTATGAAATGAATGTAAAACAAACAAACTTAAAAATCACCTCTTACCTTGTTATTTTGTGATAATTGGGAAAATTGTAATTGAAACATTATGTTGATACCAGAAGCTGCTGAAGTGAAGAAATCTCTGACCTGATGACAATATCCCTTGGCCCATCTTTTTAATGGCCAGGAAACATAAACTGTCCATCTGAAAAGTACTTATCATTCCCTAGGTATTTAATTGAGATTAAGTTTTCTTATTTAATAAGAAGGAGAAAAAGAGAGAGATTAACTGTGAATGTCAGTCCATAAATGTACCAGAAGTTAAATAGTTTCTCCAGAAAGCAACCTTAAACAGATCAATGATTAATTTATGAATTTTTTTCTTGATGCTTTCAAAAGATATTCTTTTATTTTTTGGGGTAATTTCTATTGAATCTACATTAGTGAGTCTGGTCTGTTGACTGACCTCATAAAATTCTCATTCAATATTTACAGTACATCTAAAGGCTATTGAGATGTGATGGTCATTATAGGTAGTGCCAAAATAATTTTGGTGAATTTCTATAGTGTAAGATGTTGAAAAACCAAAAAGGGTAAAAAAGGTTATTCAATAACTATCCAGGAATTCTTTCTTATTTCAGAATTTTCATTTGTCTTCTGTCTTTGACTTCTGCTTTGAAGATTTTTAATCAAACTCAGTTTATTATAAGAGCGTATGGTTTGTTTCACATGAACTGAATAAATCTTATGTCTGTTTATTTAGTGCTAGCAAGGTTACCTGGCATTGCTTTGTTTTTGAAAGAATTTTGAACCTTTGTGCAGTCAATTTTATGAGATGATTTAACATTAGAGATAAATGAAACGAAAAATAAAGATGAAAAATTGGTTGATTTTACTTACAACCTTTACTGTACATTGCAAAATCCTTTTATTGCTGTAGTTTGGTTAAACTACCAAAAAGAAAAAGAAAAAATCCTTGATCTCCCTCCCTCTTTCTTTATTTCTCTCTATATATATATATCTTTCTTTCTCACTTTCTTTCTTTCTTTCTTTCTTTCCCTGTAATAGAAATGAAAAATATCATTTTTCAAATATAATTTGTTTTGTATTAACTTTAGACACAAATCTGAAAATAGCAAATGTAAAAATTTGATTAAATAAATTCATCCTTTTCCAAAAAACTTACATTAAACTTGTATTTAGATAAGAAAAAAACTTTCTTATTTTCTTATAAGAGAAAATTCATAGATAGATACAGTCACAATTAGAAATATCTCTAGTCAACAAGATATTGAAGATTTCTATGTGAAAATATACAATAAAATATATTGGAGGTTCTTTGTAGTGCATGATATAATTTTGACTAGTTAATTTGAAGATAACTTTTGAGTATATTGAAAAACATTGAAATAGAACATTCATTCATTCATCCATCAGTAGTTGACTATATTATTGATAAATTCAAGAGAATAGTTTTTGATTTCCTTGCCAATAAAGCCTTTACCAATTTTCTAATACACTTTTAAGAATTTCTTTTAAAATCATGTAGACTTTGATTCCGCCCAAATTCCTTAAACTATTAATATTGCCCTTTTATAATAAAGCAAATAATTTTGTTATTTTTTTCTATTGAGATTTTTATGACTTGTCAGGTTTTCTCCTCTTTTTAAAATATATCTAAAGGGTGTTTTATTAAGACGGATTATGTATAAGGCTGTTTCATTAAGACAGATCAAAGTCAGCAGTAAATAAATCAGTGTTATTGGTAAAAATTTATTTATTTCTGTATTGGATCATTTTATTTAAGTCATGGCAATTATGTGTGAAAATTGATATTGCCTAAATATCTGCCAAATTTGAAAGACAAAAGAAAAAAATCATTAGACGCTTAAACTTAATTCACATTAAAATCAGTCCAAGTTATTGGAACACCTTATAAGGTCATCCCATAAATAATGTCAAAATCTGATAGTGATAGAATCATATTTTCTCTATCCTAAAATAATAACAATATTTGCTAGTACATGATTGGACATTTTTTAATATGTACATTATGTCTTCAGTTGACATAGTTATTAATTTGATTCTACATTATTTACAGTTGACCTAATCTCCTTATCTTTGTTTTTATTTTCAAAATATTTTGGCCTTTAAGCTATCTGAACTTCTTCAGCTGCCTGTTGATTCAGATAATTTCCTTTAAAGTTATCTGAAGTGGTTGACACCTGAAGAAGGCCGGAGAGCATAGCAGCCAAAATACTGTAATAATAACAAATATGAGGACATTAAATAAAATAAAGTAAATAATGATAACTTATCATCCTAGCATATAAAATATGTAGTGCCCTAAGAGTTTGGAAAATGCAATAATGCTATTAGAAGCAACTGGAAACATTCCTTGTTTGATGAGATACATTCTTTAGAAAGAAAAATTTGTCAAAGAGAATTTAAAAGGTAGTTAAAGGTTCTCTTCTGTTTAGTTTTCCAATGGCCTGCAATAATTTTTGAAAGAAACAGTTGCTGTTACAGCTTTTAAAAATTGGAAACCCTTCAAAGGTTTACACTGAAATGGTGCCTATACTTGGAAGATGGATTCTGCATAATTTGATAGAAGCAAAGCAAAAATGATCATCTGTAGTTCTCAGCAGTCTTTTTAATGCATCTAGGCATTTTTGCTTGGCAATTGTAAAAGAAAAATGGATATTTTTCAAGACCATAAAGTGATGCAGATAATGGCTTAGTAGTGACAAAACCATAACCCAAAGTGAACCTCTATTCAAGGAAAGTTTTGGTAAGTGTTTTCTTGGTCATACTTTGGGCTGTCATTAACATATTCACAGCGTTGTATATTCCCAGCAGACATCTAGTAACAGCAATTAAAGAATGTAAACACTGTGTTGGGGGAAAAGATGGCAAGTTTGATAAATTACAAAGATGTGTTCTGACATTATGAGATAATACACAACTCCATAAGCAAAATATCTGAAAAGTTTGAAAATCTCATCAGGGAAAAATTCTATATTTTTTTTGTCCTCTACATCCTGCTTCCCACCTATTCCACACTTTGCAGAACTTGATCAACAAATTCTTAAAGCACATGAAAATGATGGAACTTATGTCAATGAATTAATTTGAATTAAACATAAGTTTGGGATATCTTTCTTGGCTCTGAATTTAACCATTACTTATGTGATGAACTGATAGTTTGAGTGCTCTTGAAGGATAAATTACTGTCTTAACATCAGACCTTGTAAAATGTTAGTATCTTTGATGCATGCTGAGCCATATATGACAAAAAGCTTAATTTTACATTTAGTAAACAAATACTTCTTCTTCTTATGTCCCGTATCCCTTCAAGATGTTGGCAATCATAGCTCTCCACAACTTCCTGTCCTTTTTAGCAAACAGAATGACAAACATTTTCTTAAAATTTCTCTTAAACAACCGTAATATTTACTATCAATATATTGTCATATTATATAAATGCCTAAGCTGTTCATGGCATAATTTAAACTGACTGGTTCACTCATAAAAGATAGTGGAATTTATTGTGGGAAATAATTTCTTTTAAATTAGCATTTATTAGACATTTCTCAAACCCTGGCATTTGGCAGAATCAAAAAATATTGATTTTTATAATTTAAAAAGGGAGTTCTGTTCATAATGTGAATAAAATATCAAACGAATCCCCGACTTTTTAAAATGTTATCTGTACTTTGTTTATATTAGCAAATGTCAAATTTGAAACTGTGGTTACATCATTGATAACTGCATAATAATACTGATGTTGTCATTTTCCTAATTCATAACAGTATGCAACAGCTGTCAATGACATAAGTACAGTCTTTCTATCTTGATATTTGTAAATAATAACAAAGCATAGATAACTCTCAATGAAGTCAGAGATCAATTTTACATTGTATTTATATTCTGAATAGGACACCTCCTCTAAAATGATTAATAAAAACAATATTTTTATTGTGGCAAATGTTATGGCCTGAGCAAGGGCTAATGAATGCTTATTTACAAAAATTGTTAAAAAAAGGCTTCTCTATTTTTTTTTTTTTTTTTATGAGCAGACCAGTCAATTTAAGTAGTGCCTTGTATTAGAGAAAATCCAAGAATGTAAGTGATGGAATTATTAATAGAGAAAATCACATTTGTCCTTATTCTTAATTTATATTTCTATCATGTAAAAAATCTGCTTTATATACAATTTTATTTAGTGGTTTATTTTCTCTATATTTAAATGCATATATAATTTATCTTGATGCATGCATATTTGCTGGAAAATGTAAACTATTTTTTGCTTTGAATGTAAAGATAATGATTAGAAATTTTCTTTGTTCTCCTTTGTCTTTTAGGTTTGTGAGATCTATTTTGTCTTTTCACAATAATATAGCATCATACTTTATGAACTTCTTGTAAAGTTATTCACATTTTGGTGAAATCCATGGAGATTGATTTCATAATCATATACTTATAGTTATCACATCTCTTGAAAAGGAAAAGAAGAAAAAATATTATCCCAGGATCAAAATTACTAAAATCTGCAGTATATTGGGCTTAATTTAATTACAGTCAATTTTATCTGCTGCAATGTTTCATAAATGTTAGTTGTGCATTTTTCTTTTTTTTGAAAAAAACTGTGTTGAAGAAGTGAAGAAAAGCTTTCAGTTTGTGAATATGTCAGTTACTAAATGCAGAAACCAACTGAGTAAAACTTGAAGTCAATTTCATAAACTGATGATTACCGTTCCGATTCTTTATGGAGGAGAAAATAATATAGTGTCACTCTCAAAATATTCACAAAAAAATAGGTAAAATCAAATCAGATTCTCAGAAACCATGAATTCCTTCAAGGTTTATCAATTTATATCTATTTCTCTCCTTTTTATTTAGCTGTTTGTTGAACTTACACATATTTATTATCCTCAATATTCTTAAAATTTCCACAAATTTCTTTGCAGAAATCATATTATTTGCAAAACATATTTTTCACTTACACAAGAAAAAGAAGATATTTTAAATGCTTTCCACATTTTTTGATGATCTATGGATTCTGAAGAAAAGAATTATTGAAGACATGAATGAAAACCTTCCTGACCTTTAATGTTATAACCTTTTTCTAAATTTTTCCTTTTCAAGTGTTATTAACTGTTTCACAGAAATATCTAAGTTCTTTAAAAATGTAATTCTTTCTGATGGCTTATAAAGAAACTGGACTTTGTGTTTTAACTACTGCTTATTGGGCCAAATCCAACACACTTCATAACTTTGTTGTTTTCCATTTTATTAAAAATTAAAGCTGTTCTGATTTTTCTGTTCCTTTATATTCTTTTGTTAATTAAATCTCAAAATGACAGAAATATCTTGTTTGAGATTCCGAATTAATTGCAAATCTTAATCCTAATGCTATATCCCAGAGAAAATTGGATCTCAAGTTGCTAATTCTGACGTTGACTGTTTTCTGTAACTTCACATACAAAAAGCAGAATATAAATTTTCATTAGGCTGAAAATTTTCCACGATTTTTCCACAGAGAATTCCAATTATCAATTTATATATATTTCTCCTTTTTATTTACATTACAGTTCAAAAGTTTGAAGCCACTCCTAGAATTAGCATGGGATTAACTTGACAGAAGAGTGAAAAAAAATGAAAAAGAGCTCTTGAAAAAAGAATGGAATCAATTATCAAGCCTAGTCTTTGAGAAACTTTTGCAATGAATGCCTAAAATGTGTGCTGCAGTAATCAAGGCTAAAGGCAGATATTTTAATGAGAGCAAAATTTAATCATAAAATTCATTTAATAATAAAATTTATCATAATAAAATTTAATAATAAAATTTATCATAATAAAATTTAATAATAAATTTAATAATAAAATTTATCATAATAAAATTTCAAATAAAAAATCATGTCTCACATTTTTTTTAACCATCTATAATAATTTTCTCTTATTTAAAGTACAAAACAACTATTTTGGGGCCAATTTAGAAAATTACCAAGTGTGGGCTTAAAATTTTGAACTGTAGAATAACTGTTTGTTGAATATTTATTATCCTCAATATTCTTAAAAAATTTCCACAGAAATCATATTATTTGCAAAACATACTTTCCAGTATTTATCATATGATCTGTGTAATCTAGGAAAGAGAACTGCAGCCAAAATGGTTTAAAAAAAATTAAATATAACCTGATTATTTTATCATAGTTTATGTTTATATTCTTTACAAATATGCTGTTTTGTGTTCCTGCATGATCTTTTGAGCAGGAGTAGAGATTTATCTTTTGTTCCAGTTTAAGATTGTGTTTCCAGTTCCTTCTAAAGTCTACTTTAACTCTATACTTCTAATGCCTTTGCCTAAATTCTGAAATTATATTTACTATTTAATTTTTATTTATTTTTTATTTCAATGGGAGTAGATAGGTTTGCCTATTGTCCAGTTCCCATGCCTCCCTGGTCTTTTGAACAGGAGTAGATGTTTATCCCTTCTTTCCTGTTTAGGATGGGGTTCCCTGTTCCTTCTAAAGCCTTCTCATTCTCTTTCATTCCCAGTAACTCCTTGAGTCTTACTGGCATTATCGACTTGCTTGGGGTGAATAGATTAAAATTCAAAAACATTTTTCTTGTTTTCACACTTAATATAAGTTGTCTGAGTTATGATAATTTGTTAATTGATATAAATGGTCATGTTAATCACATTAAAAGTGTGACTGGTACCCGGTAACCCGGTACTACCTGCCACATGGTTGGCGTATTGGTAACTAAACTGGTTCCCTTTACCAGGTTTTTCTGATGAGGATGGTGGTGAAAAGCCCAGCAGATTAAAAACAAGACCTGGGAAAGGGTGGATGAAACTTCTTGTAGGGTCAAAGTCCAGCTAGCATAATGTATCTAGGTATATATGCAGTGTGGGGATGACACAGCATTGTTAGATTTCCTAGAGTGAAGTCTATGTCCAGAGTGGAAGTTTCCTCCAATAGAAAGATGGTGGTGATAAATTGTCTAAGTTAAGAGATGATTATCTTTTGTCATTTAATTAAATTAGTCTGGTATATATTTTTGAGAAATAAAATTAACTTTTGAAGTGAAATGTGAGTCAATTGGTTTGAAAGTTGAGGATTTTCTTTTTTAATCATTCCACCCCAAACAAGGCAATAAAGCCACTAAGATGCATGAGTTACTGAGTGCGAAAGAAAAACAAAACATTGTGGAGGAGAAAGAACAATAAAAGAACAGAAATAAGAAGACCAAAGATAAAGATTGACATTGCATTTAAATTTTTGAATATTAAAGTTGATTGGGAAGCAAGACGATAAAAGAGTTCCACATGGAAGAAGTGTGAGAAAAGAAACTGTTTGCATAGAACTTATGGTTACATTTAGCCATTTCAACTGTAAAATGATGTAAAACTAATAGTGTATGTATTATGCTAAACTGGATTCTTGTTTTAGGTTTATGAAATAGGGAAAATATTTTTTCTATGTTTAAAGTCACATTACATATCCTTGCAAAGTTTGGTCTTATTTAGTTCTGCAGTTTAGTTATGCATAGCATTTCAACAGACATCAAAATTATATATAAAAGAGTTTATCCTTGGATCAATACTTAAGCTTTGCTTGCTTCCCTCACTCCACTAAGACAAATATATGATAAAAAAAAAACTCTTTGTTAATCTGCATGTATCTTTTTATAAAAAATAACTGGACATGGAAATAGAAAAAGGAAAATTTTGTCATATTTCTAAATTTACAATTTTCTGTGAGCAAAAGCAGTTTGTACACTTCATTTATTTGGGTAGATGAAACTTGTCAGCCCCGGAAGGTAGTCCATCTAAGAGAACAAAAACTCAGATTTTAAATCTCTGCTGCTTTGTAGTCATAACCAATCATAGGAAAAGTTTCAGGAGTAAACCCTGAGGTCAAATCTGAAGACAGAATCCATAAAACTGGCCAATGTTATGTTCAACTTTGTTCTAGAAACACCTTTGATGACACTGGTGCTAAGCTGTATTGAACTCTACCTTTCTCTTGGACAACACTGGTGATCAGGAGAGGAGGTCTGTGCTGTATGGGCAACTGCTGATCTCTCATAAAACCCTGCTCAGGTCTGTGCTTTGGAGAAGACACTCACCACAATGACAAAATACAGGAAGCTACTCTCTACTGATGGGAGGATTCTGAAGATCCTACTGTACAGGGAACTGGCCACTAGCAAGAGGGTAACCTCATCTTCACTTCTAGGACATCTGCATCAGAGACATGAGGGTGATGGACGTGGACATGAAGAGGTGGGAAAATATCACTAATGATCAATCATGCTGGAGATGCGAATTACACTGAGGGCTGGAGTGAGGATGAAATAAATGGAGCCCTGCCATCGGAGAGAATCATGCTCAAAGGAAAGAAAACAATATGGCCAGATGGGGGACAGAGTCATTACATGCATTTATTGCAAGTGAGACTGTCACTCCTGTGTAGGGCTGTACAGCCATAAAAGATGACTGTGTTACCATCAACAGTTGAGAAATTGCTCTGTGTGCAGATCCATGATCACTCGAGACCGATGGGTGCCACACTCACTTCATTTATGCACCATAGCTCTGATAATAAAAATCAGAAAATTAAAACAGGTTTGGATTTGTGAAGATGCATGTATTGATTATTAGTGATTGTACAAGTTTGATATTAACATCTCATTTTGAAATCAAAATTGTTCTTTCTCTTTTTGTTGGTTGTGTTTCCTGACTTTTAAGAAATTTCTGTGTGCAGACACAACCATCAAAAATTAACTTTTTTTATTTTAATATTAAAGTTTGCCCAATACAAGGCTCAAGAGCCACTTATGATAGAGTGTTACTGAATGAGGTGTGTTATATGAATAGTAGAAGAGGTACAAAGAAGTGAAAATTATCAGGATATGGAAGACAGATAGCAACTGACCCTTAACTTGAAGAGGTTAATATTGTAGTGTTCAGGAAAGCAACTCCATGGGAGTTTGTTTCACAAAGTAGTAGTTCTCAGCAAAGAGCTATTGAAGTGGAGTTTTCACTTTACAAATGGAATGCCTAGAAAATGTGGGCGATTTAACTCTGTGGAGATAGCCTAGCAAGTCCTAGCTGTAAAGGTGTGAATTGGTGCAACTAAATAGGGCAGCTTCATTTGTGACAAAGTAGTGATAAGCTTCCAATGTTGTGCCTGTGGGGAAAGAGGCTGTAGAGTGGAAAATAAGTCATAACTCTAAAAGACTGCATGACTGATTTTGAAGTCTATGAATAAAAATCTGTAACAAACTTTAAGTTTAAATTAGGAAGAAGCACTCATTTATTTTGGGCAGCACCAGAAAAGTTCATTTTATTTATTAAGTAAAATTAAAACAATTTTTACCTTCAGTTAATGTTTATCAGTGTAAAAAACTGAATTGGTGAGCAGAATTAAAATTCCAACATATTATGTTGCATTCACTTTCACACAAATATCCTTAATGGCTTAACTTTCCAGGCTACAAAAAACAAAAGTTTAGAAGGAAACTTCTATCAGTACTAGAAAGTGCTGTAACAGTTATTTAGTTAACAGGAATTTGTGGAGCGCCATGATCGCCTATGACTGGAAGGAACATGGCATTTTACAACAAAAAAAAACTTAACTCTTAACATATTTATCATTTTGTTAATTTATTTTTTGTCACTTTTCAGGTAATTTCATCTCAATCACAAACTTTTACAAATCACTTTTGACACATTCCCTTATTTACAGTACAATTTCTATGAATTGCAAAATTCTGCTGTTGTATTTTTACCTTTCTTAAAATAAAAGAACACAAGATATGGAAAATGTAGCACTTATTTTCTCTCTTCAGTTTTAAAAGGAATCAACAGAAATGGGCCCATTTTGTTCATTTTAAAAAGAAAATGAATACTGATTGGACTGCCATCACAGTAAACTCAAACATGATCTTTTCAAATAAAGTTAGTTACAATTTAACACACTTAATATTATCTAATAGCATCAACAGGAAAAATGTTTCAGGTTCTATTTCTATGTGCTGTGTCCCTTCAGAACATTGGCAATCATGGCTCTCCACAATTTCTTGCATTTGTAGCTCTTAAATTTTGTCTTTTTGTTATCTCTCCTAAAACCTGTTCCACCGTTCATTTACTCAAGTTCTCTAGGTAGGTTATGCATTTTTTTCCTTCATTCCTCTTGTCCTCAATCATTCCTGTAAGTATTAAATTTTCTAAGCCCTCTTTCCACATTATGTGCCCTAGAAATTTCAATTATCTCTTATTACTGTTAAGTATAAGTGTCCTTCTGTTTCTATTTTCTCTAAAACTTCTTCATTACTCACATGTTAAGTCCATGGTATTCTCAGCATCCCTTTGTAGATCTATATTTATGTTGCTTCAAGTCTCTTCTTCAGCTGTGAGGAGATTGTCCAGCATTCACTGCCATATAGTAGGAATGATGTTACATAAGAGTTTAGTATGCTTTTCTTTGTTTCTAACAAATTTTTTCTCTTTCTTAATACTTTGCTTAGGTTTTGGAAAGCATTGTTTGCTATGGCAATGTCCCTTTGGATTTCAGTGTCACACTTTCTGTCTTATGTTTAAATGCTTACCAGATATTGTTTTACCTGTTTGATTTTGGTATCGCCACTTTGTAATTTGTATGTTGAACTGTCTCTCTTGCTGACAGCCATACATTCTCTTTTCTTGCAATTGAGGCTTGGTTCTTTTTTTCTCACTTTCTTTCACTACCTTCTGTAGGAGTTTCAGCTTACTATTCTTTTTAAAATAAATATTTGAAGACTGATAAGCTACAGCTGTAAATTAGGAGTTAAGTTCTCATGCTTACTGGAATAAATTTTAAAAGTTCTTCATTTATGTCCCTATATTTATAAAATAATAATAAGTAGATATATAAAGCACAAAGTTTTCACAAGAAAAAGATTTTGTCAGAATTTTTGTGATGAGGATTTATCATTATTTTATTTTATTTTTTTCTTGATCAGTTCACCCCAAGCAAGGTGAAAATGCCACTAGTACACAAAGGGTTACAGAGAGTGAAAGTGAGAAAAAAGACTGAGTATAGGGGAGATTGAGGAAAGGATAAAAAAAATGAATAGGTTTCAAGAAAACAGAAGATGGCATTTAAATTTTGAAGACTGTAGTTTTCAGGGAAGCATGTAAACAGAAGGGAGTTCCACAGGTGGAAGTGCAAGAAAAGAAACTATTGGAGTAGAAGTGGCTGTTATATTTAACTATTTCAACAGAAAAAGGGTGGGACCTAGATGCTAATCTAGTAGCATGCTTAAATTCATGTAGTTGGGGTACCAGGGAAAAAAGGTTATCAGAGCAGTTACCATGAAAATATTCGTAGAAAAGACATAGGGAAGACATATCATGTCTGTGAGAAAGTGACTGAAGTCGAGATGTCAAGTCAGGACAGATCACATTAAAGATCCTACTTTGGATTTTGTCAAGAATCTTGAGATGAATAGCAGGGGCACCAGACCAAATATGGCAACAGTATTCAATGCATGGACGAATGGTAGATTTGTAAAATGTGCAAGATGGATTCTGACAAGTTGGCATTCAGACTAGTATTCACATATTGTTTTTTTTTATATTTGCAACATTTTATCACCTGCACTCTTCAAGCTTAATCAGGTGTCATTTTTTGACACATATGCGACCGGCTCCAAAAAACAGAAAATTACGCATGATTCAACTTAAGCAAGTATAAAAACATAACTTAATGTTTGTCCAGTACACATTTTTTGCTTAAACAAAAGTCTTGGTAAATGTAACTGGTTCTACTGGAATTATATAAATGCCTGTGTACACAACTGTGCTGATAAAATCTCTCTGCATTTAGCTTAATAACATTGTCAGTTGTTGCCTACTGTGGATGTCTTCGAAGGATCTGTAAAATTAAGTTTAAATACATCATTGACAATGCAGTCTATGCAAGTAAACATCTCTACATAGTGGTCATTTTGCCCTTGGACATTACCATCTTCCAATACACGTACGCCTGAGCTGATTCCAGTGGAGAGCACATTGAATGTGACTTCATTAACATTAATTACACTATCTTGTTAATTAACTAATAAGTGTGTCTTTAATTTCCCTTAGGGATCATTGATTTTACACTCATCATTTGATCAATTCAGGTGTAAACAACATCTCCAGACATCATTTTCATTTCAGTGGCAATGTTCCTCCTGCTTTGCAGAACTAGACTTTATTCATTCTTATTATTACAATTAGTTAATCACCAAACAGTAACATTATCTCTTAGGCTATCCACATATTAGCAATGAGTAGACCTTATTGCTAAGTGCTGAATGTTACCCTAATGACCTCTATTTCAGGTGCTCCCAAATTTTTATGAATAATCTCTTCATGAAGTTTTCACTAATTCATTCATTCCTCTAAATACAGGGTCATCTGCTATAGCCTTGTCAGATCAGTTGTCTTCATCTGTCTTCTTTCTCTTGGAACAAATAGATGCTACAGTAATGGACAAGGTTGTTCTTGGTCAGCAGTTTTGTAGTGGGAGGATTTATGCGTTTGTAGTGGCAAGGGTTTAGGATATTAAAAACAAATATATTCCACATTTTCAAAAGAAATGAATTTCAATCTTTCCCAAAGAAAGAAATTCTACAAATAGAGGAATTTTATATATTTATATTTTTATAAATAATAACATAGTTCCCCAAAGAAAAAAAAAATAAGGAAAATTACGTTTAGGAGTACACAGAAGGAAAAGGCATTTATTTTCCAAACATAAGCATATTTCATCTCGCCTCTTGCTTGTAAACATACACTATAATAAAATAAACATTTTCAGTGTGAGAAGTGAATTAGTCACATAAAGCATCATAATCTTCTACTTAGAGTTGTTGCTATATTTCAATACAGTTAATAATATTAGTATAGTAGTGTGAGAGTGTATATATGAGATGCACCACATGGCTGGGTTAAAATTAAGCAGTCCCAGACAAATTTCACAGATGATGTTGATAGTAAATTTCAGAGCATAAAAGAGAAAGAGTGACATTGAGTCCTACCTTTTATAGTCCTGAATAAAATGCCAGCTAGTTGGTGTCTTGGCAGGCAAAGGAGTGTAATCCTCATAATTTACAACTAATCTGCATTCTCAATGAAGTATACTTTGTTCAAAGTGTTTTAACCATCTGGAACAGGACATTTCAGTATAAAGAAGAAAAGAGGTGATTTTGGTGTATTATTTATATAATAAAAGTATTTCAAGGGGATTTTCAAATAGATAATTCATGAAAAAGAATCTTTAAAAATTGGGAGTACTTCATCAGGCACATAATAATACCTCAACAGTGCTCCTAGGTATATACTGTCAAGAAGGTGCAGAAGTTTTGTAAGTAAATTTCTGGCCCTATTGCCTTATCTGAACTTGCTAGACTATATTTTATGCAGTGCTATGAAGCACACCATTAAAAAAATCTCCTATCCAAACATGGTAGCCACTTTAAATAAATTATTAATTTTGATATTATCTATGACTTATATTGATATCCTTTTGTATTAACAGATCTATTTATGGATAATAAGTAATTTTCAAAGGTTACAGCAGTTTTTCACATTTTACTGTATATATATATATATAAAGAAATATAGTCTTAAAGTGTGCTATATTTATGGAATAAAGTGCTCAATATCAGAGATAGAGCATGTGTAAATATAAAAGTGAACATAGGCCTCTAATTGTTGACTTATATATATATATATATATATATATATGTATATATATATATATATATATATATATATATATATATATATATATATATCTGGGAGTTTAAAAACAAACTACACCAAAAATATCATGGAAAATAAAGAAAAGAACATCAGCCTAAAACAATCAATCCAAAAACTGTAAACTCTGCCTAGAGGAAACAATAGCTATAATTACCTTCCCAGACTAAAACAAAATACTAAATAAATGATTGAAACTCATCTCAAAATGCAGACATGAAAACAAATTATTACTACGTTACTTAAAAATGAATAAATGAAGATAATAAATAAAATAAAAACAAAACAAGTAAAATAAATTAATTGGAACAAATAAATAAGTAAATAAACAAAGGAAATAATTAAAGAAATAAACAAACCATGCCCACCAAAGTAACAATTAGCTTGAGCTGCCAAATCCTCACTTTCCAGCCATGATTTCAGAATCATTTACACTATCTTGTAGGGATGACTTATTTTCCCCTCTTCAGCCTCTTTCCCCACAGATGCAATGTTGGAAGCCTATCACTGATTGAGCACTCTTTCCATGGCAAATGTTCAGATGAGCTCCACTATTTAATTCCACTAGTTCAGATCATTAAATCTAGAACTTGCCATGCTATATCCACAGATTAAATCACCTACATTTTCTACATATTCCACTTGTAAGGAGGAAGTTCCACATAGCTTTTTCCTGAGAACTGCTACTTTGTGGAACAAACTCCCATGTGGATGCTTCCCTGAACAATGCAATCTTAACGTCTTCATGTCAAGAGTCAATTTCTATCTATCCTCATTAACCAAATAATCTGCATTTCCTTCTACCTTCCCTTACTTTCATATCACAGACCTCATTTAGTAACTCTCTACCATGAGTGGCTCTTGAGCCTTGCATTGGGTGAAATTTGGTATAAGAAAGACATTTTTTGCATCACACTAATTTTTATAATTAGTATTTAAATTATTACATAATTAAAAACTAAATATAATTATATTCATAATATTTGAAGAGTTCTTTAATTAGATTTCTTTGAGTTTTAATTATTCCCCCCCCAGCACTAGGATACAAAAGGTGACTGAGAGTGAAAGAAAATGAGAAGAACAGACAATAAGGATTCAGGAAGGCAGAAGATGGCGATTGGCATTGCATTTAAATTTTTGTAGATTGTAGGTGGCAGGAAAGCATGAAATTGGATGTGAGTTCCACATGCTCTTCTACAGTCTGTAAAAATAAATAGTAGACTCACAGAATGTCTGATGCTATTTAACATTGAATCTAATAACACTGCACAGAATTATAACCTTGGATGTTGTTCAATCAACTTAATTTCAAATCCCTTTCCCATTGAAGAATTGAAAGTGATATTTTGAAACAGACCTACCTGCCTCTCTCTGAACACAACCAACAACTTGGGACTTCTAATCTGTCTCGTCCAAACTCCACACTAGCACAAAATACATTTGCTGCTTGAATTGTTTTCTTACAAACACCAAACACTCTTCAACCCATTTACACTCCATTATTGAATAGATTTACTTGATTTGCCTCTCAGCTGTGATAATTATCTTTGGCAATTTTAATGCCCTTCCCACCCCATTCTAATGGTATGCCCTTCTCTCATTACTGCTCACCCACTCACTCCAGCTGGAGAGTCAGAGTTCAGAACAACCTCTGTCTAGTAATCCTCTTTCTTACTTATTTCAAACTCCTTAACCAACACACTAAGCCTCTCTTGATCTTTACCTCTGGATTCCATGCACTACCAAGCAGAAAAATGCTCTAAGCCTTCACCCCAAGTGGCTAGGCTACTCCCCATGTGAACGTGACAGGCTTGAGATGTAGAGAAACACCTTGGCAAATAAGAAATGCCAAACTACATATTTCAAGTTAGTGTTAGTCTATATGTAGAATAAATGGTCCCCAAAAATGTTTCATTTCAGGAAATTCAAAAAGCTTGAAAAGAGATTCTTTTAATTGATATACTTTCTTTTTTAATTGTAATTTTATTGCTCTTAAGCATCACAATGTGTTTGTTGTTTCATCAAAATTGGAGGCATATGTATTTATCCTTCCAGGTGGATAACTCTGAGTAATGTTTGAGAATTATTATCAAGCACTGATATGAATCGAGTATTCAATTTTTCTAGAAGTGTGAAAGCATTATAAAAAGAAACAGGGCGAGATATTGGATAATAGGTTAAAAGGTAGCATGCAATCATGAATAACAAAATAGAAAGGGGATTTGATAAGTCTTCTTTTATGTGCCATGTCTCTTCAGGACGTGGGCAATCATGAGTCTCCACAGCTTCCTTTTTTGTTAGTTCTAAGCAATATTTCTCCACTTACTATCCCAGTTCATGTTCTGCCATCTATTTACACAAGATAGATTACTCTGTTATTCTCTTCAATATATCCTGTGAGTGTCAAATTCTCTAAGCTTTCCTTCCTCATAATGTATCCCAGAAATTTAAACATTATCTGATTTTAAGTATAAGTGTCCATTTTATTTCTTCACTATTTACATTATTCTAACTGCTGTCCTCATCTTTGTTGCCATGTTTATCACAATGTTTTGGCCATTGTACACTCTGGCCTTCTTCCGGTGCTTGGAATGTTGAACTGAACTCTTTATTTCGCTCACTGGGATAGACTGTTCTAGTTCCACTTGCCATGTCTAATGGATGTCAGTTATCAGTTATCTCCTGTTAATTCCCCTCTTCAAGTTCTCCACTGCCTTAACCAGGTATTGAACTCACACTCTTGGGGTCCTGTCACTGGATCTAACTAATGCCTTTATCCATTATGCCATGTGTCCTTATGCAAATAGTGTACATAATAACTCATCTCAGAAATATAGACAGATTTTTATTTCTATTTTCCTTAAAACTTCCTCATTACTATCATGTTCTGTCTGCAGTATTCTCAGAATCCTTCTGTAGAACAACATCACTATCATTTTCATCTGCCAGATAGGAGGATTGTTGTTACATAGCAAAAGTTTTCACTATCTCTTAATACTTTGTTTAGTTTATGATGTTGGTAATTTTAGCCACTGTGCATATTACTTGTCCTTGATAGAGCTCTAATGAGAGAGGAATGACAAACTACTTAATCTGTTTTTGATAATTTATTTGCTTTTTGACATTACTACTTTATGGAAATGAAACGTTTTTGTTATTCTTTCCTTTTGTTTAAATGGGTCTTTTTTAATCACAATTATTAAATTCTGCATCACTTTTAAAATATTTAGATTACGCTATTTGTTGGCAAAATGTCCAGATGATAAGTCAGCCTCATAAATAAACATTCACATCTTAAACAACATTCAAAATTTGCCTGAAGGAATAAAACATCAAATTTGAGATTGGGATGTTAATTTTATAAATTGAACTGCTAGAAAAATTTGATTTATTTGGGAAAGATATTAGAATAATCCAGAACATTTAGTGAGAACAAACAGTCTGCATATAGTTAGAAAATGAATTCAATAAACAAAAATAGAAAGTAGTGTAAAACAAGGAGGCCACTTCTCACCAGAGTTATTAAGCCATTACAGATCTTGATGTCCAACCAGGATTTATCATTGGTAGACATAATATTAATAACATAAGATATGCAGATGATGCAGTGTTAAAAGCAGATATAGAAAAGAAACTATTGGAACTCTTGAAGGAAAATGAGAAGATAGAATGTGTGGTAGTGACAAAGAAGAACTACAAATTGGTGATACCAAAATCAAGTAAGGATGAAAATCTAAATATTTGAGAAGTGTTTTAACAGAGGACAGAAAATGTGAAACATAAGTTCAAAGGTAAATTGAAAAAGTGAAAGATGCCTTCCCAAAGCTAAGCAAAGTATTAAGAAACAAAAAAAAAAAAAATTAAAAAAAAGAAAAGTGTGTTGAGCTTTTATGTAATATCAGTCCTCATTGAATGATGGACAATCTGTTGACAGATAGAGAAGAGAATTTGAGGCAATGCGAGATGTGGATTTACAGAAGGATACTGAGAATATTATGGACACGACATGTGGGTACTAAGGAAGTTTTAAAGAAAATGGAAAAAGACACATGCTTAAAATTAGAAAGAATAAGTTAAAATCTCTAGGACACAAAATGAGGAAAGATGACTTGGAGAATTTGACACTCACATGATATTTTAAAGGAACAAAGAAAATCAGTAAGTAATTTATATAAGGAGCTTGAGTAAATAGTTGGCAGAAATAAAACTGGGAGGGATAGTAAGGAGATAAACATCATTAAGAGAAACAAAGGATAGGATATTGTGGAGAGCCATGGTCGCCTACGTCCTGAATGGACACTGCCCATATAAAAAGAAGAATTATATTAAGTAAGAATCATTTATCATTTATTTACTGATGTGGAAATTGATGAACTAAAAATTAACTTCTCCAGTCTCGTTAAATCATTGCCCTTGCAGACAGGCAAAAATACATTTTAGTGAAAGAAACTTTTATCATTCTCTGTGGCAGTATAGTTAGAACTGGTAGTTCTAGCTGACAGATTGTAATCAAAAGTGTTAATTACCAGATGAAAAAAATAACAATAATATTCCTTTAATTTCTAGAATCTAATCATTTCTAGAATTCTAGATGATTCCGTCCAAGCTAAGTATTTTTTTTATTGTAGTTGTAATTTTAATTCTCTTCTTATTCTTTTTATTTTTAGCTTCCAAATTGTTTAGCCCTCTCCCCTCTTTTTGATACCTCTACACTCTCTCTTCTGTTTGATACCTCTACACTCTCTCTTCTGTTTGATACCTCTACACTCTCTCTTCTGTTTGATAACTCTACACTCTCTCTACACTCTTTTTTTTTTTTTTTAAGAGTATCACCCCAAGCAAGGCTGGTGGCCACTATCACGCATGGGGTTACAGAAGGGTTGGAGGAAGAGCAGATAGGAGTGGTAAAGGAAGGGATGTGGAGAAAGAGAAGGACGGAGGGTCGATCAAGGCAAGGGGGTTACAGAAGATTTAGAGCGAGAGCAGATAGGAATGAAAGATGAAAGGAAGTGGAGAAGGGAAGTGGATAGATCAAGGCAACTGGAGATGACGATTGATGCTACACTTAAACCGTTGGAGATTGTATTTGTCAGGGAAACAGTAATAGGGTTACATAGGCGAGATGTGCGAGACATGAAGCTATTGGAGTAGAAGAGACGTCTACATCTAACAGTTTCAATGGTGTAGGGGTGGGAACGAGATGCCAGCCTCGTAGGACGTTTAAATTCATGAGGCCTAGGGACAAGCGAAAGCAACTCCTCGGAACAATTACCGTGAAAGTACTTGTAGAAAAGGCAGAGCGATGCAACATCGTGTCTGTGAGAGAGCGACTGCAGACGAGATGACAAATCAGGGCCAATCACATTGCATATCCGTCTCTGGATCTTATCAAGAACCCTGAGGCAACCAGCAGGGGCCCCAGACCATAAATGGCAGCAATACTCCATGCAAGGGTGAATGGTAGATTTATAGACTTGGAGGATCGATTCCGGGGAGAAGAATTTCCTGGCTCGGCACAGGGAACCAACTTTTCTTGCAGTGGATGATGCAACTGACTCCATGTATTTGTTCCATCTCAGATCAGCGGACAGCATGAGACCGAGCAGCCGCAGAGAGGAGCTCTTGAGAAGTTGGTCATCAGACATTCTAATGGGATACAGGGATGGGTCCTTGTGGTGGTTAATGGAGAGCAGTTTTGTTTTAGAGGCGTTAAAGTTGACCATCCATTTCTCTCCCCAGTCCACAACCGATTGGAGGTCCTTTTCAATTTGAGCTGCCAGGTTAATTTTGTCCGCCTCACTAGATTTCTCTCTCTTCTTTTTGATACCTCTACACTCTCTCCTTTTTTGATACCTTTACACTCTCTCTTCTTTTTGATACCTCTACACTCATAGCAGTGAATGCTGGGCAATTTCCTCACAGATAAAGAGTAAATTTGATGCATCAAAGAAATGTGCTTTTATACAAGGATGCTGAGAGTGACATGGATGGGACAAGTGAGACACGTAATAAGGAAAGAAGGCTTGGAAAATTTTACACTCACAAGACATACTGAAAGCAAGAGAGACAGAGGGAAACAGTGAGTAACCTAACAAGAAAGATTTTATAAATGATGGCAAAACAAGGAACGTGAAGAATAGTAAAAAGACAAAAATTGCTAAGAGCTGCAAAGGATAGGAAGTAGTGAAGAGCCATAATCGCCAACATAGTTAAGGCACTTAATGAATAACATTTTCAGATTTTTTCCATCTGTTTATTAAGTTACCTCTGCCTTTGAAATCATTAATCCACTAACCATTACAAACATAGGGGCACCACATTCAGTGAAGATATAGCAACAGTGGTGTTTTCTCGTCATGACAGCTTGATGGAGCATAACACTCTCCAGGCTGGTTTGAATTCAGTTTTCCTTCTCCTAGACTGGATGCCAACCAAGGCTATAGAGCCCAATCTGTCTTGGTGTTTTACCCATAGCTGTGGGGATGAGATAGATTTGTACCCTTTACAAGAGTATTAGCACATAAGTGAATGTAATGAACTTGACTGGAATTCAAACTTGGCTCTCCAATTCCTCAATCTGAGATGCTCTCCATTGCTCCACCATGCATCTGCCATACTTTGGGTTTTGTTAATTTTTATACTCTATTCTCCCTTTTATCTTCCGTCAAATCCTTCTCTTCTTAATTTCCTCCAGGGATTGTAATGCTGTTAGTATTTGACAACATCTGGATTAGAGAAATCAAATTCCAATATTTAATCCCCAATTCCCAGATTAAAGGAAAATTTCATAATGTTAAATACATTGCATAATTTCTATTGCTAGGCAGTAACTCAATTGGATAGAAACTGTGGATACTGTTGTTCAATTTCCATTTTCAAATGGTTACCACCTGTTTATTATAATCTTATAAAGCAAAAACTTATGTCTTTTGGTAAAAACAAAATAAATAAAACTCCTTAATATAATCTGAGTTATAAGCAGTTACAAACTTATTTTTGGATATGTGTAAGATAACACATGCCTTTGTATAGTAAGCTGTGTAAAATATACTACACAATGTTGACAGGTCATGGAAGTACCCCAGTGACCTCGTTTCAAGTGAAACCTGACCTAAAGTGATTTTATTTCTTTCTATAAAAAAAACTCTTAGTATGTTTACATTCATCCTTGATGTAGAAAATTGTTTATTTGTTATAAAACCAATTATTAAAAAAAGTTGTTTGCTTAACAACTGTGTCTGGCATGGGAATTGAACAAAGATGAGGCCTACATTTATACAATAATATCCTTATGTTTCACTAAAACTTTACCTTAGCCTAACAAATGACTATAATTTTATATCAATTGTTGAATTAACAATTAAAATTAGATTCTTTGAATTTTGTATACATACTGAGTCAGCCAAAATATAACAATAAAATTTTGCTTTAGATTGATAGAATTCGGTTATTATTTTGTTGAATAAAATTTTTGCAGGAAACACAACTTTAAATTTGGCAAATTTACATATGAAAGAAAATACATTTACGTTTCATTAACCCATATCTTCCTGACATCAGTTTAAACTTGCACCTCTTTTTTTTTTTTTTTTTTGCTTAAAGTTCATATTTTTCTAGATTTCAGATTAAATCTTTCTGTGGAAGCTCAGTGAAATTTTCACTTTCAAAAATTATAGTTCATAATTAGATTTTCTTTTGTTTGTATGACTCATGGTATTAGGTAGATATAAGTTGAACTGATGGATTCTTTTCTTGCATATATTGTGGACGTTTTGCTTAAAGTTTGTATTTTCTTGATTTCAGATGAAACACTTAGAAATTTTCAAACATATTTCAGTGAAATTTTCATTTTCCAAATTCATAGTTTTTAATTATAATTGAGATATATGAAAAAAAAAAGGAAAGTGTCAGTTTAAACTGATACCAGAAGGATATGGAGTTAAAACTGGCAACTTCTTTTTTCCATTTATTGTGACTATTTTGCTTAACTATTTGCATTATTCAGACTGTTGTCCTCATAAATGTTGTGATAAATATGGCAACAAAGATGAGGACAATAGTCCAAATAATGTAAATAGTGTACATAATACCTCCTCTTAGAAATATAGACAGATATTTTGCTTAAATTTAATAACAGCAGTTATTTTCATATATATGAAAATAATGATGAAAGTTGAATTTTTTTCATAGTCTTTATCCTATAATACTTTAAATTTTTTTAAATCATTTGACCCAAGCAAAGCAATTTAGCTACTAAGATGCAAGGGGGTGCTGAGTGTTAGAGAATATATGTAAAACACTATTAAGGAGAGAAATCATTAAAAGAACAAGAATTAAGAAGACAGGAGATAACGATTGACATTGCATTTAAATTTTTGAAGATCAAAGTTGACTGGGAAGCAAGAAGCTGGAAGAGAGTTCCACAAGTGAGAAGTGTGATAGAAGAAACTGTTTGCATAGAACTTACATCTAGCCAGTTCAACTGTAAAAAGATGAGTCATTGCTGCCAGATTAATATTGCACGTAAATTCATAAAGTCTAGTTACAATAGACGAAAGTTTTTCAGAACAATTATAACAAAAGTATTTTTTAGAAAAGGATCAGGGAAGCTACATTACAGCAGTGGGAAAATGACAGAAGGTGAAATACCAATAATGTTGCAGATTCCTCTTTGGATTTTATCAAGAATCTCTAAGTATATAGAAGCACCAAATCACGTGTGGCAGCAATCTTCAAAACAAGGATGAATGTTAGACTTATATATTTGTAAGATAGATTCTGGCGAGAGAAACTGTCTCACACAACACAGGGAATCAACTTACCTAGCAGCAGACCTGGCAATTGATTTGATATAATCTTTCCACTTCATGTCAGTGGAAAACATTAGTCTGAGAAGGTACAATGAATGATTTTTCTTGAGGTTAGCATCAGCCTTGCTGATGGAATCCATTCTTCTGTTCTTTAAACAATGAGAATACAAATAAGAATGATTTCTGAAAGATTTGTTTTTTTTTTATTATTTCACCCCAAGCAAGATAATAAGCCACTAAGATGCAAGGGATTACTAAATGTGAGAAAATATGAGAAAAAGAAAAAACAATATTAAGGACTAATTTACACTAATTTACACCGTTTGCATTGTTCAGACTGTTGTTTTCATTTTTGTTGTCATATTCACAACATTTCAGTTGTTCTGAGTTTCAAACCTAACCCTTTATTTCATCCACCTGGGTAGATTATTCGAGTTCCACGTACCATGCCTCTTCCAGATATCTCAGTTTCAGTTTCAGTTATTTCCCTTATTAACTCAACTTTCTAAGTTGAATTTATACTTGTTGGTATATGGTAGTCTCCCATTGAATATTTGAGAAGCAAAAACTAATATCATAGCAATTTACTTTTAATCATTTCACCCCAAGAAAGACAATAAAGCCACTAGGATGCAAGGTTGTTACTGAATGTTAGAGAATATGAGAAAAACTATTATTAAGGAGAGAGAGCAGGAAAAGAACATGAATTAAGAAGACAGAAGATAATGGCTGACATTGCATTTAAATTTTTCAAGATCAAAGTTGACAGGAAAGTAAGAAGCCAGATGAGAGTTCCACAAGCAAGAAGTGTGAGAGGAAAATTTTTTATCATAGAACTTACATCATTCAACTATAAGAAGATGAAAAAGTTTAGAGAATATAGCAATAGATCAGGTTTATAGGATTATTTTTTATTTATTTATTTAGGTAAAGTATAAAATCAAATTATTTTGCCTGGTTCTACTGATCATCTTCAGGTGGGTCTGACTGATGCCCCCTCCCTGAACACAAACAAACTAGATACTTCTCTCTGTTCCTCAATGAACATTTCACAAACCATGATTACAGAAGCTTATTTTTGTTTCTCCTTTTCTTTATTGTCACAATGCCAAAAATGACATTGAATAACTGTTAATCATAATCTAACACTGTGCAACCTTTTCTATTTCTTGTTTAATCAAATCTGATCTTGTCAGCCATGGGCATATGGCCGAGTGGTTAGAGCATTTATTCTGACCATAAGATTTGAAACTCTTCTTCTTCAGAATGTTGGCGATTATGACTCTCCACAATCTCCAGTCCTATGTAGCTCTTAATAAATTTTTTTCTTTTTGTTATCTCTCCTAAACCTTATTTCACCATCCATTTATTTAAACACGCTAGCTCACTATAATCAAATTATCAGAAAGGTGACTTCTTGATATTCTCAGCCTGGGGATGCGATCTCAGTATGCATCATCATTGAAAAGTGCCTGAAAACCATACCATGAGTTGACCCCCCCCCCCCAAGCTCTGTCGGTAAAATTGGGTAGATGGAAATGTTCAGAAGACATTAATGAAATCAGGGGGAATTTACAAGTCATCACAACAGAATGTTCGTGACCATTGGCCTTATTCAAACTGTTGATCACACCAGATTATGCACACAAAAAACTGTAACTAAGGTCTGTTTGGGATAGTTGCAGTGCAAGCCACAGGTGTTCTCTAGCAGATGAGGATCCTCAGAAATGAACAGCCAGTATATTACTATTTGTAAATAAAATGTAAGTTCCCTGTATAATTGAACTCACTTTTCATCTTTTTGATATTCTCCCTGTTTTGGATGATCTATTCTCTAACCATCAACAAATGTGTAATGTTAATAGCTGTTTCCTTATAAGGAAACATTAGGCATCCATTGACCAAGTGGTTAGTGTTGTTGTCAGTTGAAATTTATAAAAAACTTCCTCTTAAATCAATTTTTCAGGAAAATAGGTTTCTTAAGTCCAGTAGCTATTAATGCTGTTCTCAGAATTGATGTGAGTTTCCTTCCTTGTTTTTTGTTAAGGGTTGCATGGAATGTCAACATCTTGATTATGCCATTATTCTCAATTCAAGTTAAATTCACTATCCATTTTAGTTGTCGCTGCTGTTGAATGTCCTCAAGTGATACGGATTCTGTTATCTGATACATTTCTTTGTTTATGATTCTGTGATTTAAGTTGAGGGCATTACCATGTTTCTTAAGAAAATGGTTACTATGCTTGCTTCCTATTTTATGGAAAAACAAAGATGCTAGTGATCCAGAAGTTGTTCCTGATTGGACTATAAAGACCAGATGAGTTGCAGTGTGTTAGGCATACTATGAATATAGTTGTAGCTGATGGCTGGCATACAAATTGATATCTGCTCAGTATCGACTGTGTCTCCATGGAGAAGGGGTATGATCTTGAAACACCTAGTGATCCTCGGCTAAACATATCACTAATAATGTGTGCCAAAACATCAAACAGATGTATTTCATAAAATGTATTGCCAAACCCTATACATTTCACTTGCTCAAAGCCATTTTTAAACCATAATATATATATATATATATATATATATATATATATATATATACAATATATAAGAAAAATTTGGTAATCATAGACATTAATGCCCACAATAAAAAGGAATGTCAAAATGATGGCTTTTCCCTTGACACTGCTATTATTTTAACTACTTTCACTCCATGTAAATGTTTATTGATTTAAAAAGTGATGAATAGAATTTTAATAAAATCCAAACATGTGAATTTATAAATTTGTTTTTATTCTTGAGAATTGATAACAAAAATAATAAGCATTATTTATTTATTAGATTGTTTATTTGAATAGTTAGCAAAACAACAGCTAATGGTCAATTGATTTAAACTTTATAAAATTGCTAATAATTTAGTAAATGTTTATAAATTTATGAATAAAAATTGTTTCATACTTATATCTTTATAAATTGGCAAATGATAAATATTGCATTGCACTAGTTTTAATACAATTGTATTAGTTTTTCAAATGTTGTAAATATAAAATTATTTTGTAAATAAACAATCTAAAATAAATAATAGTGTTTAATATTTGTGTTATAAATTCTCAAGGACAAAAAATATATAAATTCACTTTCATCATATTTTTAGGTTTTATTACAATTCTAATCATAACTTTTTAAAACAATAAACATTGCAGAGGAGTGAGGGTAGTTAAAATAATAGCAGTGTCAAGAGAAAAACCATCCTTTTGACAATCAATTTTTATGTGGGTACGAAGGTCCAATATTGCCAAAAAGAATATATAAGAAAAATATTTCTTCTGTTACACCTGTAATACCAGTTTATTTGTACTACACTCTAGCAACTAATCCCTAATATTAGTAAACAAATAAAAAGTAATTATCTTTTTTTAAAGTCTGTAAAATTATATTCAGTGTAACATGCTCTGTACCATTTAGTTGGTTGGTTGATTTTGCTTAGCAGCATATCAACCACTATGGGTTATTTAATTCCGAAATCTATATATTTTGAACACAATTTTATGGCTTCAACTAAATATATATACTATAAATAGTTATTGTTCATAATTTTATTGTAAATAGGTATTGTTACTAATTTTACTATAAATAGGTATTGTTGGTATTTTTTTATATAAAAATGCATTGTTATACTTTCATAGTATTTTGTCTTTATTTAGGGGTTCACTATTTGCCTATAGCTGGGACTCTAACAGGTGCTACCACTCCGGGTCAGAGTAGACCTGGGAACAACAGCAATTAAGATGTGGTTCCACACTCCTCAAAACCTCCAATCTCCTGATCAGAGGCCTTACTGCCGGATGTAATTTATCATCATAACTTGGACACTATACCATTTGGAACAAGGTAAATCTAATGACATCAGTTTATAGTTTAAAAAACATCTTCTCACATATAGTATCTACTGAATGTAACGTTTATAGTGATAAGAAATAATGTCATATTATTAATAAAAGTACGTTCATTCCTTAGAAATCACTTTGTTTATGTTTCAGTGATGAAAATGAAGTTATAAGATTTGGGCTCTAAAAGATCTTAGTGATGATATGTTTTCCTTCATAAAGGTAACTGAACCTTGCTTTGCTATGAATGCCCTCTGTGGATGATTGATCTAAAAGCACACCAGTCTATATGAGGCGTGCCCTCTACATAAGAGAGAGGCAGGTTTAAACCCTGCTTATGCGCATTTTTTTTATATTAAAGACTCTCTCAAACACAAGCCAGTAGACAACAATTATACTGTTTAAACAACAGTGATGTCAACTTAAACATGTGTAGCCACTAAATATAATGTATGTCACCGTCATTGTATCCAAGAATTTAATTTCTTCTTTGCTGAAAGCTTCCTTTATGATGATGGCATTGATGATTAAATTCAGTGTCAATGTGCAGGTTGAGGATTAGAAGCTTCCATATCTGTCTATATTTCTGAGATGAGGTATTGTAATTATTTATACTATTTACATTGTTTGGACTATTGTCCTCATTTTTGTTACCATATTCACAAGCTTCCGGCTGTTGTATGCTCCAGCCTTCTTCAGTTGACTGGAATTTTGAACCGAACTCTTTATTTCATCCACTGAAGTAGATTGTTCTAATTCCACGTGTCATGCCTCTTCTGGATATCTCACTTATCTCCCTTTAATTCAACTCTCCAATTTTTTTTCATCTCTGCAGTAGCCATGTATTGAACTCACAACACTTCGTGTCAAGTCACTGGATCCAACCAATGCTTTTATCTATTGGGTTATGTGTCCTTAAGTGGATGAAATAAAGGGTTCAGTTTGAAAATCAAATCATCTGAAGAAGAGCAGAGCATACAACAGCTGAAACTTTGTGAATATAGCAAGAAAGATGAGGGTAACAGTCTGAACAATGTAAATAGTGTAAATAGAAGCTTCCAGTTTCATCAAAATCTGCTCCCGTCATCTATTCCTTATTGCTGTTTAGATTTGCAAGAGTTGGTTGGAGGTGAAAGGAAATCAGAGTAGAAAAAAAGTACCGATGGTGTGAATTTGCTTAAGGTGGACCTCAACTTGCCAGGAAGTGATACACATACTTGATTTCTTGACCTTACTCATACGGAATGAGACATACAGAACCCAGTTATGAAACTGCAACAGCCTGCCGCTGACTCTATTATAATTATGAGTGTCGCCTTCTGTAGAATGTCTGTCATGCATAACCCTCTTCATCTGCTAGTTCAACCATTGAGATCTGTTGTAATTCTCATCCACTTGTTTCATCGTTGTGGTCTTTGGGGTTTGCTCACACTTAGTCTGAGTCCTTGTCTTTGACCTTAGCATCAAGGGTGGCCCTACCAGCAGTTTAGAACATCTGATAGCATCGCTCTCAAAGTCATTGGACCATGCAAGTTCCTCCACCATGACAAGGACCAAGCATCAGAAGTACACACAGAAACATGCATGCATAAACACACATATATATTTATATTTTACACTGGATATCAGAGTAAACAGTACCACATTATTATTATTGCTTTAGAAACTAAACAATAAATAATGTATGTAGCAATAAGAAATTATATATTTCTGAAAATAATTCACCATATTTTGTTTGCAGATAAATTGTAATGATAATCTAGTTCTGTCAGATGTGAACAATATGACTTTTATCAGTATGTAGAATATAGAATGCCTATATTTTAACAGAAGTTATACTGGTATAAAGAAACAAAAAGAAAGAATGGTACACTTTAACTTTAAAATGATTTAAAAAGGCTATTCTTGACAAGAGGAGGCACAATGGATAGTGGCTCAGATTGAGGAATCAGAGAGCTGAGTTTGAATCCCAGTCAAATCCATTACATTCACTTACGTGCTAATACTCTTGGGAAAGGTATTAATCTTCTTCTCCCCCAGCTATGGGTAATTAGCAGGACAGACTGGGTTCTATAGCCTTGGATGGCAACTGGTCTACTGCAGAAAGAAATGGCAACCTACTGCAGAAAAAAATCTGCCTAGTCAGTCTGTATTGAAAGATACATGATTGCCTAAGCAGGTATCATGCTTGGCACATAACTGACTGATTCTTGACAAACTAGCAAGAAAAGATTTTCTATGACATTCTAGCAATAATATACCAGTATTAGAATGGTGTACCATTCTACTCAGGCTCTTTAAATGACTAATGCAAATTTAACTTGCTGCTGAATATAATTTGGTAATTATATGCACCAAATTTGACAGGGGTTAAACTTTGTGACTCTAAATATTATATTTCAACCCAACAATGGTCAGGAAAAGTTTATGGCTTGACAAAGATGATGTGCTTTCAGCTGGATAAAGCTTATAAATATTTTAATGAATGCAAGAAAGAGAATTCTTAATTTCTGTTTAAAAAATAAAGTAAAGGTACAAGATTGTTTTATTAATACCCAAGGATGAAAGTTAAAAATTTCTGACAAAGTGTTTCCAGAAACAGAACATGAATTTGGTCAAGATTATAATATAAAGGGGCATTATTTTTTGAGGAAAAGAATGTTTATTATAAAATATTATTTGCTCATTAATCTTTCAAATACTAACTTTAATTGTTTTTTTAATAATTTCACCCCAGCCAAGGCAGTAAAGCCACTAAGACTCAAAGGGTTACTGAGTGTGAGAAAATATAATAAAACAGAAAACATTAAGGATAAAAAACAATAAAAGAACAGAAATTAAGAAGGCAGGAGATAACGATTAACATTGTGTTTAAATTTTTGATGATCAAAGCTGACTGGGAAGCAAAAAGCCAGAAGAGAGTTCCACAAGTGAGAAGTGTGAAAGAAGAAAATGTTATCATAAAACTTATGTTGCCATCTAGCAATTTCAACTGTAAAATGATTTCAGCCAATCCAGTAATATATTTAAATTCATAAAGTCTAGGTACCAACAAACATAAATTTAATTCTTTTAATAAAATATTACTTTATAATAATTTTTAAATTTTTCATGACTAATAAGGGATATAGTAGCTATTTTGTTTTGCTTTAATATTATATACTTGATAATGCTTTTATAGTTTTATCTGTTTATATCTTTGTATTGTTTATTAGTTAGTCATCTAAATAAACGGCAAATGTCAGTCCATTTGTGTGTCAGAAACCCCTCTAACTCAGGCCACACTTGCTCTACATAGACATATTATACCCTTTTGGAATCAAGATGATCTTGGAATTGAAAATCTGCCCCTCATCTGGTGCTTGAACATCCAGCATTGGTATGTGTGTGCAAATGTGGAGGGATCAGTTAAAAATTCAAATTTTAAATAACTGAAAAAAATTAGTGATTTTAAAAGTTTTTAATTTATATTGAGCTTAAAGTAACACAAAAACTTGGTGAATTTAAAAAATCATTTTAAATTCAGTTTAAAATATTTCAAAATATTTTTGAAATTATGAAATCAATTTCGTTTCTTCAAAATGCCACAGAATCAGAGTTAAAGTGAAAGGTTTTGTGACGTGAGGCTTTGAAGTTCTGCAGAGTTTGTGATTTGAAAAACGCAACTCAGTTGAAGTTCCACAGTGTTTGCGATTTGAAGAATTCAATTTTCGGTGTAAATTGGAATTTCAGCCCAATTTGGACTTTTGACCAAAATCATACTTTCGGCCCAAATCAGACTTTTGGCCTAAATCAATCTTTTGTTCAGAATTGGACTTATAGTCTGAATCAGAGTTAAAGTGAGGTTTTGAAGTAACATGGATTGAATTGAGGAATTCAAAGTTATTTCTTCAAAATTATCATTGCTGTTTTCTATGCTAAACCAGAAGTCCCTTTAGTTTTCACTTAGAGACCCAATTAGGCCTCTGCAGGAGCTTGCTTAAAAGTCTTCATGGAGCTTTTAAGCTAGTTCTAAGATCAAAAGAAAATAGTGGAATCAGCTTAGATTAAACACCTATCTTTTATTCTCTAAAAATCAATGACATATTCAGCATAATTTGTGCATATAACTGACAGAGGTTTAATAAATATTAATCTTGAATCAGTTTTTGAATCTAGTTGCTCACAATTTTGAGTCTATTTATGGTATTAATTCAGAAAGTCTGCTTGAAATTAATTGACTAAGTATGAACAAAAGGGCATAAGACAAAGATATTTATTCTCATTGATTTATGTGGCTATTACTGTAAGGCAATCCTAAATAAACTAGAAGTCCTACCAGGATTTATTATTAGTATGCATAACCATAACAACATAAGATATATAGATGACACCATGTTTATGACAGATACAGAAAAAAAGATTGCAAGAACTCCTAGATAAGATAGTAAAGGAAAGATGAAAGAAAGGACTATAAATTGTAAAAAGTTGTAATGTATGGTTGTCAGAAAAAGGAAAAGGTGTGAGTTATGACTTAGAAATATTAAAAAGAAGCAAGTACAAAAATTTAAATATCTGGGAAGTGTTTTGTGAATGGAAAATGTGACACTGAAATCTAAAGGCATAATGGAAATGTGAGAGATGCTATACAAAAGATAACATATTAAGAAACAGAAAAATTTCATGAGAAAAAGTGCTGAACAACTATGTAATATCAATCCTCTTATATACCAGTGAATGCTGGACATTTTCCTCACAGATAAAGAGGAAACATTGGACAAAAGAAGGATGCTGAAAACACAGTGGATGGAGTATATGTGCAACAAGGAAGTTTTAAGAAAAATGGCAACAAAAAGGACACTTAATATTTAGAATCAGAAAGATTTAGTTAAAATTCTTTGGAACATAATGGAGTAAGAAAACTTGGAAAATTTGAAACTCAAAAGACATGTTGAAAGGTAAGAGGGATAGAAGAAAACCGCTTGTAACCTATATAACAAGCCTCTGTAAATAAATGGATTGCCGAACAGGGGATACGAAGAATAGTAAAAGACAAACATTGCTAAGAGCTACAAAGGATAGGAAGTTGTGGAGAGCCATGTTCTGAAGGGGCATGGCACATAAAAAAGACTGAAATTGCTTTTGGAATTGAGTGTTTTCAGATAGGTATAGTAATAAAGCTCTGGTCATGTGGTTCTGCTGATTCAAGTACAGAGATTATATCAAGAATCTGGTTCCATCTGAACTCACAGACATTGACAACACTCATAAATTAATAGCAAATGTTGCCAGATAAATACCTGGGATCAACCATAAAATGGCACATCAAGGAGTTGGGTACAACACTTGAACAAGTTCAAGTGGAACTACACACAATGACAAATCCATGCAGACAATTCTATGTCACTGGTATTACTTAAGCTTTTTCATTGATGCCATCATCAGAATCTGGCAAAAAGAGATCAACTCAAGACAACTTTGAGTAAAACAGCTGTTCAACCCAAGAAGGGTTCACCTATTGTGTTAGGCTTTTTATTCAGGAGATGTATGAAGATGCCTAAAATGTTTCGTCTTAAAGCAATTGAGATTCAGTAGACTAGAACATGAAAGGATTGCATTTCATATGCTATCAAAAATACACTTATTCATATGAATAGATGAAATACCCATGGTTTTGACCTGGAAAGAAACAAATGAATTTTTTATTAATACAATTTTTAAATATGAACAAGTGCTGAAAAGTTCTAAGCCCATGCCTCTTGCTACTCTATTATTACTTTACATCTAAGATTTGCCATGTCATGCACATTATTCCACCCTCATTCTCTTTGAGTTCCATTGGTTAGATGTAAATTCCACTCAAACAGCTTCTTCCCACAAACTGCTACTGTGTGGAACTGACTCCCAAGAGCATACTTCCCTGTTCATGTCCAGGGTTAACCATTATCTTCCCCACTTATATTCATAAGCTGTGTCTCTTACCTCTTACTATGTAACACTCTACCTTGTGTGGCTTTTAGGTTTTGTATAAAACACCTTTAAAACAATTGTGATTTATCATTTGGCCAGATTTGGTGAAATGAGTTGACAAGAATTTTCAACACCCCTTTGTAAATTTTTAGACATTTTCTTTTTTTTAAATGTACAATTCAGTAATGGTAAACAACACAGAAGTTCCTTTATTTGAATCACTAAAAGCTATTACATACCAGGTAATTATTTTTGGGAAAGTATTGATATAAGGAGACAAACATTACTTAGAGCTTATTGAATGTAAGAAGGACATGGGGAAACAGTGATTAACATACCTAAAAAGCTTGTGTAAATGGATAGCAGAACAGGGAGTGGAAAGGATAGTAAAAAAGACAAACATTGCTATGATAAGGATAGTAAGTTGTGGAGAGCCATAATCGGCCACATCCCAAAGAAGAAAAAAAGAAATCTACTATTACTGTTTTTTTTATTTATTGGGATTTAAATGAGAGTTAAAAATGAAATGCTCTTTGCTTTATTTTGAACTTGATATACAGTATGCAATGGACAAATTATCATCTAAATTACTCAAAATGAAAAGAACACTGACATCTCGTTTTAACAGATATATTTATTGAAATTACACAAAAATATCTTGAAATACTAAAGGGCAAATTTATTCAATAAAATCACCATGGTGACTTCAGAATATCCTACAACTCTTCTAGATGGTTTGCTCATTTAAGTTGGTGAATGATGTCTTTAATTCATCTTTGTTGTTACAAGGAATTTTGTTGGTCTCTCACTCAACTGTCCCCACACATAATAATCAAGGGGGTTGCAGTCTGGAGAGTTAGGTTGCCAAATGTAAGGGGTGTTATAGTCCCAGAAATTGTCCTACTGCTATAACTGGGTTTCCTGCTTGCGTTACATGGTGCTGTCCTGTTGCCAGACAGAAGGTCTTCAACCCTCTTGATCCAGGGCAGTACTACCTCCTCAAAGCACTTGATGTAGGCCTCTGTGTTGAGTCTGAGGCCCTCACCAATAAATTCAGGAGTTCTTTGCTTATCAGAATGATCAGAGTGAGTTTTTCTGAGCTGCTGTACCTTTGTAATTAGCAATAGACTCATCCAACTCTTTCTGAATTCTTTGAACTGTCCTAAACATTCTGAAATGTTTGTATTGGAGCTTCCAGTGTGAATGTCAAACAGTACAGCATGCTGTTCCCAGATTTATAGTGTAGTGAATTGTGTCATGGTGTTCTTTTTCTCACAGATGGTGCTCAACTGATCATACTATACTCTGCCATTGACAAAATCGAAAACAAACAACACGCAAATTTAAAAATATAAAATGGTAATAATTTACCCATTGCACCCTGAATAATGGCCCAAATGTAAGAAATTTATCTAAGTTGCGACCAACCAATTACTTATACGAGGTTTGATTAAGAAATATTGGGATGGTTGCTATGTTAATGAAGCAAAAGCATGCAGAGTGAAGCCACTTGGCACAGATTGAACTTGAACTCTGTCATGCATGCACACTAAGTTATAATATTCATCCTCATTTCCATTGTTTATAGCAATGCTTAGAAGGAAAGTGTGTAGAGTGTGGTTATCTTACACCACCCCACAAAGGTTCTATCAGTGTCTATCCATGGCTTTCACAACAGATTTTTTTCAAGTACAATATTTCCCAGGTCTGACAATCACCATGTTCCCTAGATCAATATCTTTTGCAAATTTTTCCTCTTCAAAAATCAAATCCCACTTGAAAAGGACAAGATTACAAGATGTTAAAGAAATCCAAGAGAATGAAATGAAGCAGCTGCTAGTTATTCCAAAACAGTAGTTCCAGGAATGCTTCCATCAATGGAAACAATGTTTTCTTTTTATAGCACCAGTTCTGATACCTTTTGTTCAGACCTCATACACCCACATACAAGTCAGGTAAGGAATTACTTTGTATGACTAGATATTGTTGTTCTTAGAGAGGAGATGAGCAATAAAAAAGTCAACATGATACTCAATCAGGGTATAATTTGATTTGGATTTCCAATTTGTAAAAAAGTCATTTAAACAATTTTCCATTTTTTCTAAATTAAACATTATATATTAAGGTGTTCTGAAAGTAATTATATATTTCAGTCGCCCACTATATGAATTATGTGTCAACTAACCAATGTAGAGCCTTCACTGAATAGTAGGAAGCTGTGTCTAGAATTAGCTTATCATTCTTTCTTATCTGACAGTTTGTTGTTGTTTATAGTGTATTTCAGAGTTTAATCTCAAGGAGGATTATAACTTTTAAAAAATCGACATATTTAGTGTAAATATTTAAAAATTACAGTACTGTCATAAAAGCATTTAAAAATATTTGGACAGTGTATATGGATGCAATGCAGGCTTCTACAGATCAGCTGTGGATTTAAAAGATTTAAAAATGGCAGTTGTAACATATCCACAAAGCCTCAGTTTGGAAGATAACCCACTCTGAATGAACTTTGAAAGAGGCTATTGAATTGAATTCACTAGAGATTTGGTTCAAAAACTCAATGTGTCATGCTCAACTATCCATGAACACCTCTGGTGAATTGGTAAAACTTGCAAAGTAGAAATTTGGGTTTCTCATGAGGGTTTTTTTATGTGACATTATACCAGAAATTTATTTTTGCATTGCATTGTAACAGGTGATGAAAATTGGATTTTGCATGCCAACAAAGAATGAGAAAACAGTGATTGTCTCAAATAAGAAACCATTGCCAATACCACACCAAGGATTCCATGCAGAGGAAGCCCTTGCTTTGTATCTAGTGGAATAAGAAAGGTGCTGTTTTTTATGAGTTACTAGTATGTAGAAGGATCCTCACTACAGACAATTATTGCAGCAACTTGATTGGCTAAGCAAAGTATTTCATGCTTTGGTAAACAGTAAATGTATTATTCTCCAGCATGACAATACAAGGGCACAGGAAAAATAAAACCATTAGGATGGGAGGTTCTTCCACATTGTCCATACTTACCAAATTTAGCACCTATAAATGTACATTTGTCTTGATCACCAGAAGAAGCAGAAGATTCCAAAACAAAGAAGCTGAAACAGTCTGTCAAACTTTTTCAAGGAAATACTCAGATTACTTTAAATGTGGAATCCCATTAAGCTGCAGTCACTGAAGATAAATAATATTTGTTGCTAGATGCTTTCTGGTAAAACAATATTACTTTCCAAGCAACTTAATACTCATTCATACAAACATAGACAGATAACATAATAGAAATATTTATTTCAAATTATTACCTTTGAGGAGTTTTGAATTTTTTTATTAACTCAAGACTTTTATAATTGAATTCATCTTTTTTTTTCAATTCAGCTGAGAACATTACAATCAAAATCACCCTAATTAAAAGTTATTATTTTAATCACACCAATTAGAAATTATTTCTAATTGGCAATTAAAAGTTTTTATTTCTAATTGGCTAGTTCCCAATTTGTAACTCAAAAAGAATTCAAAGATATTACACCTATTACTCACCTAAGCAATAAAAAATGAATCAAATCAACCACTTGCTTCTTTTGTCCATTCTCATAACTTGATAGTGGTCTTTGAGCAGGAAGTAGAATCTCACAATTCCATTCATGTAATCTTGTAAGGCCATATCAATTCCTCTCAGACATTCTTCTTAATTGGTCTTCTGTGAAACTCTTCGTTATTTCAGACTAACTCTGATGCTTGAATGAAGATGATCAAGAGACAAAAACCTTAGCCAAAATTGGTCCATTTAGCTTTCTTTGGTCATTCCATTAGACTTGTCTTTGAGGTTAGGAAAATTCTTACTCAAGACAAGAAGCCAATATTCTCATAAATAATTACCATACCTATAATAAAAGTAACTTATTTTCCTCTCTTCAGTTAAAAATGGACGCTAGCAATGAGTATGATTCCTTTCTTTTGACAGGGCTATATGAGTGACTCTCTGAATAGTTGAAGTAAATTGATCTTAGCCATATATGTTTTTTCTAGAAATGTAAAAAATATACTGAAAGAATTTCACTTAACTTCATTTATTTTAGAGTAATATCTGAAAGTTATAATTTAATCAAAACAGTTGTTAACTTTGGACTATCAAAGAATGACCCCTAATATGATTTACCGCCATGTAAAAATTTTATTGAAAATGGGTAAGAAATGTAATCATGTATTTTTATTCAATTAGAAATCTCATAGGAATGACTTCTATTAAGGACAAAATATCAGAGAAAACTTTGAGCACAACAAATTTTGTTTTGAGATATTTTCCTTTATGGGTTCTATTATAGAGTACTGAAAACTTCTCAGCTCTAACAAGAACAGAATGGCAGAGAACTATGAAACTCATGTCCATATTGACCCTACAGCTCATCCATGTCATTTGTTAGACTTATTTAATTTTTTCAAAAAAGTTATTGTCTTTTTTGTTCTTGAAATATTACTCTGCCATTGTTCTCACCTTTTTTCTTTTTTTAAACAATGATCTTCACCTTGTACAAGACCCAAGAGCCACTTGTGGTAGAGGGTTACAGAGTAAGAGGCATCATCTTAAGCAAGGTGATAATGCCACAACAACATGCAATGGGCCACCAGAAGTGAAAGTGAAGGAAAAGGCTTTGGAAGTATCCTGAAACCTAATCCTAAACAGAAAACAATGGATAAACCTCTTCTCTTGTTCATAAGATTGGGGATGAGTGTGAACTGTATGATAGCTGAATCTTTTAAAAACATTTTTCCTTTTCAAACTACATTTAAGATTTGGAAACAAGAAATAGATGGCTCAAAATCTAGTCAGTAGAGGGGATAGTGTATGCACTGAAACGCCCTCTTCAGATCATCTGTTGTCTTGCTAACCTTGCAAGCCTTGTATTGTCGAAAGAGAATCTATTTCCACAGATTTGGTTGCTTTTTTTCTTTCAATAATTCCTTTAATCAGAACAGAAAGTTATAGGAATATTTGGCATTAACTGGTTGATCCATCTGAAAATTGTCAATTATCAAAGGGCCTTCCTTATCCCCTAAAACCATGTCTATGACTTATGACTTTACCTGTTTCCTTTTGGGTCTTCAATTGCTGAGGCTAAGGAGAATTTGACTGCTGCCACTGCATGGACACTTGTTTGGTTTGTGGATCAATGTTCATAAACAGTGACAAGTTGATCCAAAAAATTATCCCTAGATCATTGAAAATGCTACAAAATTAGCTGTGAGCTGTCCCGTGGATTTTGTTTCTGTTCTGCATTTAAACATTTTAACACCCACTTGGCTGATAGATTCTGCACAGCCAGCTGCTCATGAATTATAAATCAAATGCCTTTACTGGGTATATCTAGTCTCACAGTCTTTCACCAAAATTTTTCAATTGGCCAAAGTTAAGTCATGAACATGATTAACATTTTCAGGAATTGGTGCCATTGAAGGTATCCCAGAGCAGGCTGCAACTTGGATCTCAAAATTCCCATGCTGGAAATTGGCACACTACTTCATCACGGTTGAACAGGACAGGAACTTGTCATCCAGTTCATTATACGCTTAAAGATTTTCTTTGGATTTTTATTCTGCAGGAAAAAGAACTTCATGACAGCCTGGAGTTCTAAACTAGGAAATTCCACATTTTCCATTGATATAGTTCACTCAATGATCTGAAACAAATTCCCAAAGTGTAAGGATCCTGCAAATTGGGACTTTACAATATAAAAGAATACTTTCTTTAGCTGCCGTAGCAAAATAATGCTCAGATTTTGGGAAAGTCATAAAATTGTCAGAACCTCCTCATATACCAAAATATGCACATATGTATATGCATGTGTACATTTATATACAAAGGTAGATCAATAAATTCAAAACTTGACACTTATTTATTATTATCTGAATTTTGATCTGAAATCTTGGCTGTATAATGTTCAATTTATTTCAATCTAATCCTTGTTAATTCAATAGTGGATCTAATATTCACTTCTGAACTAACTAGGAATCCTTGACAAAGTTTACTGTGTAAAATAAATGTTTCTGCATTGTTAGACTCTGGTCTTATTGATGTACTTATTGTCAGAGAAATGAAACATCATTAAACATTATTATTAAAACTCACCAAGTACTTCATGGTGTCATTAAATTTTGATATATGTTTGACTTAGATAGTATAGAGGTGGAATGAAAAGGAGTTCACCTTTCACCTGTGAAATATGAAATTATACAATTCTCAAATGAAAGAAATTAGGCTATGGTGATAGATGAAGGAGACTGTGTTCAAATGAAGCCTAAAATTGGAATATATAGTATTCTCCTCACATGTAATATCAGTCCTCCTATATGGTAGTGAATGCTGAACAATCTCATCACAGATGAAGAAAAGACTTGAGGCAACAGAAATGTGGCTCTGCAGAAGGATGCTGAGAATAACATTGATTGAACAAGTGAGCAATGACAAAGTTTTAAAGAAAACAGATACTTACCCTTTGCATCAGAAAAGGGACGATTGAAATTTCTAGAGCACATGATGAGGAAAGAGGGCTTAGAAAATGTGCTAATCACAGGATGTGTTGAAGGCAAGAGGAACAGAGAAAAGCAACACATAGCCTACATAATGAGCTCATGTAAATGGTTGGCAGATCAGGTATTAAGAGAGAGACAAACATTGCTAAGAGAGAAGAAGAAGAAGAAGAAGAAGAAGAAGAAGAAGAAGAAGAAGAAGAAGAAGAAGAAGAAGAAGAAGAAGAAGAAGAAGAAGAAGAAGAAGAAGAAGAAGAAGAAGAAGAAGAAGAAGAAGAAGAAGAAGAAGAAGAAGAAGAAGAAGAAGAAGAAGAAGAAGAAGAAGAAGAAGAAGAAGAAGAAGAAGAAGAAGAAGAAGAAGAAGAAGAAGAAGAAGAAGAAGAAGAAGAAGAAGAAGAAGAAGAAGAAGAAGAAGAAGAAGAAGAAGAAGAAGAAGAAGAAGAAGAAGAAGAAGAAGAAGAAGAAGAAGAAGAAGAAGAAGAAGAAGAAGAAGAAGAAGAAGAAGAAGAAGAAGAAGAAGAAGAAGAAGAAGAAGAAGAATGACGACGACATTGAGTCATTTGATAAGATCTACAAAGAAGAAGAATGGGAGGAGGATATGAAGAATGAGGAGGAGCAGGAGCTATTAAAATTCAAGAATATATATGAATAAATATTTTCAGGAAGACTAAAGATGGTGATTGGCATTGCATGTAAATTTTTGCCGATTGTAGGTGGCAAGGAAGCAAACAATCAGAAAGGAGTGTTCCAAAGGCAGAAATGGAAAAAAAAAGCAACTATTAGAATAGAAGTGATGGTTGAATCCTGTCTAGTTCAATCGTAGAATGGTAAGATTTAGTTGCCAATCTAATAGCAAGCTTAAATTCCTGCATTGAGGCATCAAGGGGGAAAGGTTTTCTTCTATTCCTCTGTTTTCTTCTATTCCTCTATTTGCCTTCAGTCTGTCCTGTGAGTATCAAATTTTCCAAACACTGTTTCCTCATTATGTGCTCTCACAATTTCAATAATCTCTTTCTGATATTAAGTATAAGTGTCCATTTTGTTTCCATTTTCAATAAAACTTTATTGTTGCTCACATGTTTGGTCCGTGTTATTTGCAGCATCATTCTGTAGAACCACATTTCTGTTGATTCAAGGGAATTCTTCATCTGTGAGGTGATTGTCCAGCATCTACTGGATCTACATAATTCATATTCCAGCATCCACAGCATCTATGCAATATCAATTCTCCACTTGGTGGACTGATATTGTGTAAAATTTAAATTTAAATGGTACTAGCAAATCTTAAAGAATACTTGGCAGGTAATGTTAGAATGAATGACTGAACAAATAATAATAATAGAGAAGAAGAAGAAGAAGAAGAAGAAGAAGAAGAAGAAGAAGAAGAAGAAGAAGAAGAAGAAGAAAATTTATTATGACATTGAGTCAAAATTATTAGTATATACCTTTAAGTTAATTGAAAAGTTACTTTCTTTGGAATCATTTATGCATGACTAATTCATGCTCATCAGAAAATAGGCAGTAATTGCTACGAGATTGAAATTTATGTCCATAATGAATGGTTAGGTAAGCTTATAACTTCATGCAAGACAGAGTTACAGGCCTAATAATCATCATTTAATATATGAGATGTACACACAGAAAGGACTTATTTTAAGTTTAACAAATAACACTAAATCTGAACATTTAATGACCTAACAGTTTAGGTGCTTATAAACCATAATTGGAGGATTGCTCATTGCTGACATTAAAATATTTTCTCACCATTTTTATGCAGTATGATTTCAAACTTTTATATTCTCATATGATAAAAAAACAACGTTTGTATTATCATATGGTGTAAATTTGGATTCTCTTGTGTTTTTACAAAATCAAAAAGCTGAACATAGTTTTCCATCCAAATACCAAACTTTGTATCATTAATGGTAGCATCCTACCAGTTTGCGCAAACCAATTCTTAAAATTATAAAAGCTTAGTGAACCGGTTGTAGGATTATCCAAAAATAATCTTATATATTAATAGCTGATATATAATAGCTAAAGATATAATAAATACCATTGCTGTAAGTTCTGCGGAGGCTGATAGACTGTGATGAACATAATTTATTCTGACAAAAGAAATCATCTTCAAGTTAAAAATGTGGCAAATCTTTTAGTCATAAATTTTATAGGTCCTCCATTGGATCTTTGGGACTGCAGTGATTCAGTTCGAATGTGGGTAAGAAACCATAACACAGCTGTTGACAACATAGTCAAAAAGCATCATACTTCTGAATAGAAATATGATAAGAACAGAACAGAAGTTTTCCTTCTTCTTTTTATTTTAATCAGTTCATTCCAATCAAGATGATAATATCACTAAAACACAAGGGGCTACTGGTAGTGAAAGAGAATAAAAAAGTCTTTAGAAGGAGCCAGAAACCTAATCCTAAACCAGAAACAAAGAATAAACCTCTACTCCCATTCAAAAGGCCAGGGAGAAGAGTGAACCAAGTGATAGGTGAACCTATCTACTCCTACTTCATCAGGTGAATCCTAAATCTTCTGTGTGCAAGAAATATTACTATTAATAATAATTACTGTTAAAAATACATACAATGTAATTGTGTGAACCTTTTTTAAATATTTGTTTTTATAAATGTAGAATAAATAAGAAACATTTGCTTTTAACTGTCTCATATTCTAAATTGAAAATTATTCTCATGTTAAATCTAATACTCATAAGGTTTCAATTTTATGCTTTTAATTAAATACATAAAGTCTTATGATCGGGTCATGTCTGTTTATAATTATGCTTTTAAATTCAAATTAGGAGTTTTGTAATTGATAAATTAATAAATGGTGTTTGTACAATATGATTGCAAACTAATTAAAGTAATTTGATAATTTTTCCAGAAAAGAATAAACATGCTTAATCTCCATGCAATTTGTTATATTAGACTTTGCAATCAATAAATATAAAATACAGGAAGAATTAAAATTACTTTTCTTTCAAAGCATCTTCAATTTATTCTGATATCTATCAAATTCATTATTAAAATGAATTTAACATTTATTTAGCTTTGCTTTCCTAATTATTAACAAATTGTTGCACTTTTAAAAAGATTTTTATGGTCTGTACTAAAAATGATTTTAAATTAATTTCTGTTGTCTCAGTAGGAATTTAATTATATAAAAAAAACAGGAATTTGATTATTTTTTGAAGAAATAGTTTTTTTCATTATTGCGTCCTGATCAAATATTGGCAGTACTTGTGACATTTTCTTCTATTAACCATTTAACTTTATACAAGGATTTATGCTAAAATTATAATTATAATTATATTTAAAACTGGATTGAAATCCCAGACCAGAGTAGAAAATCTCTTCATGAGTAAATGTAGGTTGAAAATAATTCATTTCAAGATAAAATGATTTTATATGACAGGGCATTAATTATTATTAATGCAAAGTCATTTAATTAATCACAAAGCATGAGGAAAAAAAAAGGTAGATCACATGTTTGTTTTGATAGATTTATGGAGTAATTAACAAATCAGAAAAGATGAAGTAATATATTTTATGCTAGTGAATTGAGAACAAGATGCATCTAGCTACACCCAACATACACAAAAAATATGCTATTTGCTATGCTTTGCTTAGTCTAGCACAAAATCACAGTAGTTGGGTTCCCAATGAGGATCAAATTCACTATAGTCATGAATAATTGCACTACAGTATGGCAATAAAAATGGGGATAGCAGTCTGAATGATGTAAATAGTGTAAATATATATATATATATATATGTGCACATTTAATTGAATACATCAGACAAGGTGCTTTTATTTAGTTTTTGTACAATTTCTCATGCGATCTAATAATTTTTTCTTTTTATCCGAGCACTTTCGGCTATACATTTATCCATTTTCAAGGATTAAATATTTTAACTGTTAAAATATATATATATATATATATATATATATATATATATATATGCATATTTCATTGAATACGTCAGACAAGGTGCTTTTATTTAGTTTTTATACAATTTCTCATGCGATCTATAATTTTTTTTTTCAGATAATAAATTATATAAAAACTGTCCAAGTGTTTTTATCCAAGTGCTTTCGGCTATACATTTATCCATTTTCAAGGATTAAATATTTTAACTGATAATATATATATATATATATATGCATATATACTCCCAGTAGCTCCTTGTTCTTAATTACATTATTGACATGCTATGCTTGAGGTGAATTGATTAATAAAAATATAAAATTCTTGATATGATACACTTTCCAAAGTCAGTATTTCGATATTTTGTCATAAAAAAACTGATTTTGGAAAGTGGATCATGCCAAGATATTTTTCAGAATCTGTTCATATCTATCAATCTCTTGCTTTCTCTCTCTCACACATACAGCCACTCTCTCTCTCTCTCTCTCTTCATATATATATATATATATATATATATATATATATATATATATATATGAAGAAATATAGTCTTAAGATGTGCTATATTTATGGGATAAAGTGCTCAATATCAGAGATAGAGAGTGTGTAAATATAAAAGTGAACATAGAAGTCAACACTTAGAAGCGATTTTGATTTTTTATAGACTAATATTTTGGTCATAATAGTTTGCTAATTTGTTTATTATTTACTTTATTTATTGATTTTGTTTCGTATTTTTTTTATTCTATTTCGTCTATTCTAACAGGTGTGATTTGGTAATTTATTTGGATTAATTTATTTTGCTTATTTTATTGTCATTTTGTTTGTTTATGTATTTATTTAGTTTTTCCGTTTTCGATTTTTAAGTTACATAGTAAAAATTTGTTTTCATGTCTGCATTTTTAGATTAGTTTGGATCTTTTATTTAATAATTTATTTTGGTCTGGGAAGGTAATGATAGCTATTTTTTCCTCCAAGCAAAGTTTGCAACTTTTTGATTGGTTGTTGTAGGCTGATGATTTTTTCCTTATTTTCCAAGATATTTTTGGTGTGGTGTGCATTTTGTTTTTTATTTCCCAGATATACTTAGAAAGCATTGTGCTGTTCGCATATTTACTATTTGTGAAAGATGTTTTGTGTACATAATTTCTTTGTTTCCAGGGTCCTTCAGTTACTCCTATGTATACCTTTTCTTCATTATCTGGTGATTTTATTGTGGCTTGATAGATTACGTTGTTTTGTAAACAATTAACGTTTAAGGGACATTCGTTTTTTATTCTGCAGTTGCTCATAGGTTTAATTTGTTTGTGTGGTTTGTTGATAATTTTCCTGTTGTGCTTTTTTATTATTTGTGCCATGTTCTCGGTGCAACTGTAGCTGATTTTTACTGTGTTTTTGTTGAATATTTTGTGTAGGGTGCTTGATTCCAGGGAGTGTTTGTGTAAAAGTTTGAAGAATATTTTTCCTATGTTTGTTTTTACGTTTTTGCTGTACAGTGGGTTGAACCATATGATATTTCTTTTCCTGTTGGCCTTTTTTGTGTTCTGTGGTGAGTATGTGAGTGTTGCTGGGAATCCGCTATCTTTTAGGGCTGTTTTATAGTCTTTCTTAGCTTTGTTAAATATAGATTTATTGAAGGAATTGTCGGAAAGCCTGCGGTTAATCGATTTTGGTATCTCTTAGATTGCATCTAGCATGAAACAGACTGTCACCTCTAAGTGTTGACTTCTATGTTCACTTTATATATATATATATATATATATATATATATATATATATATATATATATATATATATATTTAGACAAGTTTTGTTTGGAAAAATGTTTGGTTAATTTTTTGTTTATTGCACTGTAAGATTTCTAAAAATTCCAGGATGGTGGTAACATTTTTTTTCAATGATACTCACAACATTTAGTTCTTGATAATGTCTGTAACTGTCAAAAGTAATTGAAAAAAAACAAATGGAATAAAGCATGAATGCTGGGCAGTTTATCCGCTATTTTGTTCTGGGTGTGCAATAATGAATTCAAAAATTGGATAAATACAATTAAAATTTAAACAGAGAGGCCGTGTTGGTTTAATTTAACAAAACTAGTTTAAACATACATAATATCTTACATTAATTGCACAACTCTGCATTTCATGCCGAAGCAATTTTCAAGTGCTGGAATTATTATTATTATAAAAAAAATAATATTAATTACAGCACCTGAAAATTACCTTGGCATTAAACTCAGAGTTGTGTAATTAATGTAAGATATAACGTATATTTCTTAAAATATATATTAAATAGCACTGTTATTTTACATTGAGCATTTATATGTATTTGTATAAGATCTGTACACACATATATATATATATATATATATATATATATATATATATATATATATATGCATGCAGGTTATCTAATGGAAAGTGCTCAATATCAGTGATAGAGCTAACATATCCAGTTGTATGGATAGTAGTTTGTAATGCCTGGTTTCATTCTTCTGTGAGCTCCAGACAAAATTGCAAAAGTGTGAAACCCAGGGTTTGAAACTACTATCCATGCAACTGCATATATATATATATATATATATATATATATATATATATATATATGCTTGCACACACACACACACACAAATATATATATATATATATATATATATATATATAAAACTTTAGCATTTTCTATTCCATATTTCCATATGATTGTGTTCTGAATTAATGAAGTCATTTTCTTTTTCATTTTGTCTATATTCATATCCAAAGATATTTCTGTGTGGATTTTTCAATTCTTTTACAAAAACCTATTTAAAGCTATTGGTTTGTTGCTTGTTATAACTTTTCTACCTTTTACTTATCTGTATCTTACTTTTGTATATTGCCTGATAAATATTAATTATGTCCTTTGAAAGAAGCAACCCTATTTTATGTTTCACTAAAAATGGTATTGTGTTTGTTCTACCATGAGGAAGATATAAAGAAGTCCTGCTTTTGGGTGTTGGGAGTCCAGGCCATTGAGATGCAATGCACAAAAAACTAGTTATATTGATGACAAGCAGTTGAAAAGTCAGCTCAGATGGGAGAGGAAGGCTGAGTTATGCTAGGATCATTGCATAAAAGGTTAATTTCTTGGATGTTACTGGTTAGCGGGGGCTGATTTAGTTTTCACTGATATTGAAAAGATTCAACAATGTACTTTGTGCAGAGCTGTGACAACCACTGGGGGTGCATTGAAAAAAAGATATGTTCTATGTCAATGAAGCAATCTCAAAAATATATACAAATACACAACCTTAATCTAACCAAAAGCAGGTGAAGATTCGTCTCAAAAGATGATATGCTTTGTTCGAAAATCACCCATCATTCAGTGAGATCACAAGATCAATTGGTTCTAATTCCCTTGCATCTTTTGTAAATTAATGCTTAGCAAGCTGGATATCTTTAATTGGACCCTATAGGAAATAAAGGAAGTCTTCTATTTTATCTGGAAGCTTATAAGAGGCCCCCAAAAGAACATTTTGCTAGTTGCTATATAATCCAGTGTGTGTGTTTCCCCCAGATCATGCCAGAAGAGACTTTGTGCTCAATGTTACATCAAAACCATCAAGGGAGACAGGTACAGTGTTGACCCGAGATGACCTCTCAGTTGCCAAGAGCAGATTCACATGACCAGACCAACTATGTTTAGGTTACAAGTGTAGTAATGACCTGCATGACATATATATAAACACCCACCGCAGAGAAGAAGAGAGCAGAGTCTTTCAGACATTGCAGATGAGAATGTAGTTATAAATATGGGAGACTAAATCTCATGTTATCATTACTTGGTACAATGATATCATTACTATAATTCCTATTACTATAATCATCCCAAATAAACTACCTATATATATATATATATATATATATATATATATATGGTAAGAATAAAAGTTAAAGCCTAAAATATGCTAAAAACTTAAAATAAACTGAGGGCTCAATGTTAAAATTGACAGAGACTAAATATAATATAATAATAATACCAAATTTTCTACTCAGAGTTTCATGTAATGGCAATCATCAGACAGAACTATATGTATATATATATCTATATATATCTATATATATATATATATATATATATATATATATATATATATATATATATATGTATATATATATGTATATATATATATATATATATATATATATATACATTTATTCCTCACCAGCATTTAGAACAACTCTAATTATATTCTTTTTACACACACACACACACACACAATTATTGCTGTTATTATTTATTTATTTATATAGGTATGTATTTTGTATATGTATATATTTTCTCATTCAATTCATTTTTCACATATATATTTCTATATACATGTATGTTTATGCATGCACACACACACACACACACACATATATATATATATATATATATATATATATATATATATATATATATATATAAATATAAAAGTGAACATAGAAGTCAACACTTAGAGGAGACAGTCTGTTTCATGCTAGATGCAATCGTCAGGCCTGATGATTGCATCCAGCATGAAACAGACTGTCGCCTCTAAATGTTGACTTCTATGTTCATTTTTATATTTACACACACTCTATCTCTGATATTGGGCACTTTACCCCATAAATATAGCACATCTTAAGACTATATTTCTTCTTTTATATATATATATATATATATATATATATATATATATATGTGTGTGTGTGAATATATGGTTTTTTTTTATTTTTTAATTTAATTCTTTTTTTTTATAATCTATTTATCTTTGTAATAAATTCATTTTTCACCAATTTATTTATTTTTCCATGAGTAATTTCATTGCTCCACTATCTTAACAGTAAGTTATAAATATTGGTATATGACAATGGTCAGTTTTTAGTTTATGTCTGGCAATTACCATGTGCATGAAACTCAGAGTTACACCAACCAGTGTATATCTAATTTTAATCCTATTATTTTACATTCTGCACAGTTTTATTACCACCAGCACTCAATATGTGCTATTATATATATATATATATATATATATATATATATATATATATATATATATATATATGTATATACATATATATATATATGATATTCCTTTGGAAAAAAAGATCCCATAGTAATATTCATTTAGAAATAAAGTTTTCTATAGTAATAATCCTTTAGAAAAAGTAGTAGTAAGTATATATATATATATATATATACATCTATATATCTATCTATCTCTCTCTCTCTCTCTCTATATATATATATATATATATATATATATATATATATATGTATATATATATATATATATATATATATATATATATATATATATATATATATATAATAATGATATTATTTGGTAATCCATATGGATAATTTCAAATAGGATATAGATCCAGAATGCTCAATGTAAAAACAGACCAATTAATAATTATTTAGAAAATGAAGACTTTAAAAGGTCATGGTGATATTTTATTTCATTAGAACCAATATTTCGGTTCTAACTAATCAGATCAAACATCATCACACAAATAAATGAATAAAATTTTTATCAATTTATTTGTGTGATGAAATATTGGTTCTAATGAAGTAAAATATCACCATCACCTTTTAAAGTCTTTGTTTTCTTAATAATTATACATACATATATATATATATATATATATATATATATATATACATGAACACAGAAATTTTTAAGTTTATTTACTTACACTGCCCATGTCTAGGGATATCTTATCTAGTTATTATTTTTTGTACTGCTCACTATTCACAGAGACCAAGTACACACTGCCTGGACCAGGGATTAAACTCACAATTACTATGTCACCAAATTCATGAACCAGTGTTTTAATTTTCTTATTTATTTGGTTTGGTTTTTAATATAGTAATTATATTTTTCAATCTCATTTTTTCTTTTCTCTAACTTGTCCCAACTTGAATTTTCTTGGCTGAGTGCTTGAAAATAGAAAATGAAACAGAAATGCTAGATCCGAAAATTCAAAATGAAGAACTAATGAGAGCTAGAAAAAACGGAAGAAACTAGTTAAGTGGAAATATTTGAAAATCTTCATTATTCGGTATGGTTAAAGAAATCCGTTCTTTTGGTTAAATTAAAAGAGCAATAAGCAAGAAAAGTGGATTGACCAGCAAGAAAATATTTGAAGAAGTTGATGCTCTTTCTTTCTTTGCTTTTGTTCTTTCTCTCTCTCTCTCGCACAACTGATGCCAACATCTTGAGTACAAAGAGAAAGCCTTTTACTGCAATTTGTGTTTAACCTTTCTAACTCTGACTTCATTTGCTGTACAAAATGCTTATCTTGCCACTGAAGGTAACTCTGATCCCTGAATAATAATGTGTTTGAATTTGATAGTTGTGTTGTCATATCCCTCTATGACAACAGAAAACAACTTTGAGTGAAATTAACAATAAGGATACTGCAACTGAGAGGCCTTGAAACAGAATGCAGTTGAAAGAGAAGTAATATTAATAATGCAGTGTACTAAAGGTTAATATAATTCCATAATCATTACAATCATGAACAGAATGTTATTTGTCTAGTTTAATATTCAGAAAATATTAAAAATAAACAAGAAAATGATGAGCAATATAATGTTTTAATAGTTTTATAATTAGAAAATAATTACAAAATTACTTAAATTGCTGTATAGTAAACTATTTACAATGATGGAATTATTAATATATGAATAAATTGTACAGATATCTACATATTGGTGATGGATGTAAAAATTAATTTTAAGCCGTGTCGTTAAACTAAGTGACAAAATATTATTTAAAAAGAAATATATTACTATATTTAAAAATTTTCCTTCTAATAAACACTTTAAAGGGTACAAAATATACTTTAATTTGATATATTTCCAAAATATTACATAAAAGAAAATAATTATATTAAATTTTGCATATTGTTATTCTTCTATGTGCTATGTCCTCCTCAGAAAATTGGTGATCATGACTCTCCATAATTTCTTGTTCTTTGTAGCTCTTAATAAATTTTGTTTTTTGTTATCTCTCCTAAACTCAGTCCTGCTTGCTAGGTAGGTTATGCATTGTTTTCCATTGTCCATCTCAACTTCAATATGTCCTGTGAGTATCAAATTTTTCAAGCCCTTTTTCTTCGTTAACTGCTCTAGAAATTTCAACTATCTCTTTCTGATGTTATGTGTGTGTCCTTTTTGCTTCCATTTTCTCTAAAACTTTGTTGTTACTCATTTATTCAATTCATCATATTCTCAGCAACATTCTGGTGTTTCAAGTCTCTGTCTAGAATCCATTGCCTTATAGGAGGACTGATATTATGCAATAGTTCAAGACTCATTTCTTTGTTTCTAATGAAATTTTCCTGTTTCCTAATCCCTAAATTAAGTGATATCTGCAGCCTGCCATTCTGTCTGTCTGTCTGTCAGTCACTCTCTCCATATATATATATATATATTCGACTCTCCCGTCGTATTCAATGTACCAGGGTCAAGCAGCTTAGTTCCTAGGAACTGACCAGCTCATGTGATTTGATTATAGTGGTGAAGTTTTTGTGCACAAACATCCAGACTTTTTGAAGGGCTGAATACAGAGACTTGGTGCACTATATGCCACAAGGTCCCCAAACGACCCTTCACAGGTTTTGAATCCAGAGTTGTCCTTCTCTTAGACCAGTTGCCATCCAAGACTGTAGAATCCAGTCTATCCAGATATTTACCCATAGCTGGAGAGAGAAGAAAAGGTTTCATACCTTTCCCCAGAGTATTATTAGCACATAAGTGAATGTAATGGAGTTGACTGTCATTTAAGCTTGGCTGCTATCTACTCCACCATACCTCCTCCCATTATATATATATATATATATATATATATATATATATATATATTTAAACACATATATATTCAAACACATATAAAATTTGTTACTTAGCTGATTTATGTTATATTCAGCACCTCTGCTCCAGAGTTTTGTAGATGAACCTTTGTGTAATTGTTTGGTTCACTCATAAGGAGGTATATATATATATATATATATATATATATATATATATATATATATATATATATATATATATATATATATATGTATTTGTATATATACTCATCAGGCAAACAAGAGATACAGATGTATGTACATATACAATGAAGTAATACAAAAAGGTTCTAAATCTAAGAAGCTGTTAAAAAGACATTTTCTGATGTACAGTTATTTACTCAAATTTTGTGAAGTGGGTTGAGACAGGAATTTTCCTCCATCTGCCACCACAGGTTGTATGCCAGGACATAGTTATAAAAATGTTTGTCATTTTCAACACTATGAAAGGTAAAAGGAAAAATGACATACAGACTTGGAAATTGATAGCTATATAGAAGAGAAAAAGAATTTCTGTATTCATTTTTATGTTATAATAAATATCTATATGAATTACAATACCAAATTCTAACATTTAATTTATAATGATTAATTTAGTAATTAATAATACATTAATTAATAATTTTAGCATAATAAATAAAATTTCAAATATCTCTCTCATATTTTTCTACAAATTAAAAAAATTGTTTTAATTCTTATATCTATTTGTTTTCTCATTCTTTACAGAAAGATTGTTTACATCTCTGAAAGGATGTTAATTAAAGATTATATATATATATATATATATATATATATATATATATATATATATATATGTGTGTGCGTGTGTGTGTGTGTGTGTGTGTGCGTGTGTGTGTGTGCGTGTGCGTGTGTGTGTGTGCATGCTTTTCTGTGTGCGTGATTCTATATCCATTTACAGCAGTCTTTAAAACTTATGTCTAGCCCTATACTTACTCATCTATAAAGCTTCCCAGACACATACAATAATATATATATATATATATATATATATATATATATATATATATATGTATATATAAAAGGGTCTGTATTTGTAGACATGTCTGTACATAAGGAAGCAGGGGGAAAACTTGGAAAGGTAGCAGCCCCATCTTGAGACCACCCTTGGAGTGGTATGTTATTAATTAATATGCTTGTGCTGAACATGAAGAGAAGGTAAATTCAATCAACGTCCTTGATTACTGGCAGATTCTAAAGCATTCCACCCAAACTTGCATGTTAACTGCCACACCTTTAGCACACTTACCTGTGTCTTTTCTTCTTTTACTTACATCCCCACAGCTACTTCGGATACATGGGTTGAAGGGTGGTTGATAAAGGGTTGGGGTAACAGGCAGATCACATGACTTTTATGCAAGGTTGTCTGTCTCTTTGATAGTTCTGGCTCTGGTTTGATCTATGTATATCTTGGATAAAAAGTACTATCTTCTTTAAAATGATCTCTTGGAAAGAAAATTGTGTATTTTACTAGTATCTCTATATCTTTCTCCTCCATCTTTCTCCTCCATCTTTCTCTAGCTATCTATCTATGAATTTATCTATCAATATATATATATATATATATATATATATATATATATATATATATATATATATATATATATATACCCCACTGGCCTTCCAAGACTTATGGCCATATCATGTTGAAACACCAATTCTCCTATGATCACCAAATTTAAGCAATGTTGAACCTGGTCAGTAACTAGATAGGTGACCGCTTGGGAATACCAGGTAGTGCAATCTTGCTTGTGCTGGTATAATTCCAGTCAAGTTCATTATATTCACTTACAGGCAAATACTTTTGAGAATGGTATTAATCCATCTTTTCTCTTCCCAGCAATGGGTTAATTAGTGGATTTATATCAGTAAATCATTATAATCTCCAAATAAATTACCTGTTCATAAGCTGTAAAAAAACAAATCAATTAATCAAACCTACCTGCCTACCTACCTCATCAACTGCAGGTGAGATGATAGAGTCCACAAATCCACAACTGGGATAGAGAGCCAAGTCGGCCATGCTAATTTAACCCATAGATGCAGGGGGAAGAGATGGTTTCATACCTTTCGCAAGGTATGAAACCATCTTGTGAAAGTCACTGTAATGAATACCACCTGAATTCAAACTTCACTGATTTCTTGTTGTGAACCACTAACCATTACTCCACCTGTACACACACACACACACACACACACACACACACACACACACACACATATACATATCTTATTCATGATCGTTCGAAATTTACTAAATTGAATAAGAACACCGCTGAATCTCTAAAGTAATATGTTAATAAACTCATAACATCCAACAATGCTGTTGCAGGATCCTTAAAAATAATCAAAACTATTGGAGATAACCAACCAGGCTACTTATACGGTAATGTTAAAATACACAAACCGGGATACCCATTACGACTTATCATTTCTCAGATTCCAACATGTATATACCAACTATCAAAATTTCTCAATGATATTATTACCCCATATCTCCCTACTAAGTATAGCATTAAATCTACCCATGAATTCCTACAAATACTTAAAAGCACAAAATTAAAAACAAACCACGGCATTCTTGAGTCACTTGACGTAGAAAATGTATTTACTAATGTTCCCATCTCCGGAACTATTGATCATTAATTCGGTGTATAAAAATAATTTAATTCCACCTCCATCAATCTAACCCAATATTTTAAGAAAACTACTGCTTGCTTGCACCACTAGAGTACCTTTTTATAGCCAGAGTGGTACTATTTGCACACAAACTGATGGAGTAAGTATGGAAAACCCTCTCGGGCTGTGCTTCTCCAATTATTATATGTCTTATGTTGAAAACAAGGTTTTTACTAAAGTTATTAAACCTAAAATATATGTTTGTTATGTAGACAATATTTTTATTTTGACTGAAAACAAGAAAGAAATAGAAAATCTGAAAGCTGCATTTCAACAAAATTCCGTCCTAAATTTTACTTATGAACATAGTGAAAAAAATAAACTTCCTTTCTTAGATGTTCTCGTCGATTTTAGTAATAATACTTTTAAAACTTCTGTTTATAAAAAACCAACTAGTAAAGACTCTTGCCATCTCAATTTCTCTAGTGAATGCCCTCTTAGATATAACATAGGTGTTATTAAAAATTTCCTATACAAGAGTGCACGAGAACTCATCCTCTTGCATACTTTTCTTTAAAGAATTAAAAAATGTAAAGCAAACAATGATTAATAACGGATTTCCTAATCAATTGTTGGATTTCCACATTAGGTGTTTCTTGTCTAAGGTAGCTAATAGCAATGGCGAGAATAGAAACATAAACAATATTTTTTATAAAAATCAGATGAACGAAAATTATAAACAGGATGAATGCAGAATTAAGAAAATTATTAAAAAATACTTAACACCAGTTGACAATAGCAAAAAAATTAGATTAATTATTTATTATAAAAAATTTAAAACCTCTAACCTTATAGTTAAAAATAATAATTCACCTCCTAGAACAAAATTAAATAGGGCAAATATTATTTACGAATTTAAATGCCCATTAAGGAATTGTATTCCTGATCAATCAAAATTCGTAAATAATTATAAAGGCAATACTACAACATGTTTGACATGCAGACTCTACACCTTTCTGACATTTAAATATTAATGGAGACCTACTGGACACTATTTGGAACATACTTGTCGACAACACTAATATAATAGCATCATCTACATGCAAAAAAGGCTAAAAATAATGGAAGCTCTATTAATAACAACAAACAAACCAACACTTAATAATATTAACTTTGAACATGGACATAATATCTTGACTGTGTTTTGAAACAAAAAAAAAATGAAAACATTTTATAAAACATACATATAACAAACTATTTCTAATTCTAACAGTTAAAATATAATCCTTGAAAATGGCTAAATGTATAGCTGAAAACGCTCAGATAAAAAGAACATTCGGACAGTTTTTATATAATTTATCATCTGAAAAGAAAAAAATGATTAGATCGCATGAGAAATTGTATAAAAGACTAAATAAATTTATCCGATTGTCTGTCATTTTCAATGAAAAGTGCATGAAAGAAGGTTTGCTGCCGAAATACACAAATATATATATATATATATATATATATATATATATATATATATATATATATATATATATTCTCTCTCTCTTTACAGACAATTCACTCCAAGCAAGGCAATAATACTGTTAAGATGCAAGGGGTTACTGGAAGTATAAGAGAAGGCAAAAACATTAGAAGGAACCAGAAACCCAATCCTAATGGGATAAATCTCAACTCCTGTTCAAAAAGCTGTTGCACCAAATCTCTTCTTCATCTCTGAGGAGATTGTTTGGCATTCACTGCCATAGTGGAGATACAATATTACCTAACAGTTCAGCATGCTTTTCTTTGTTTATAATGAAATTTTCCAACTTCTTAATACTTTACTTAACTTTTAGAAGGCATCTTTCACTATTACAATGTGCCTTTGGATTTTGTTGCTACATATCTTAGTTATTTAGAAATAGAATACCAAGCAAATGATATGTTCAAATAATACAGAAATTATTCTCTCTCTCTTTACAGATATGTCTGTGTGTGTATAAAATGTTATCATTCTTCACTATCAAAAGTTCCCATAGTAATTTTCTTTTGGCAAAAAGTAGTAGCAAGTATACTTCATATATATATATATATGAAGTATACTTGCTACTACTTTATATATATATATATATATATATATATATATATATATATATATATATATATATCAGAATGAAAAGAAAGAAGTCAGATTTATAATCCAGTGTTCTTTTATATTTATTTTTAAAAACAATGCTCGATACACAGTATAGCATAATATTATAATTATTTTTTAAATTATTTTTTAAATTTTAAATAAATAATTATAATAAAATACATATATATATGTAAAACTAAGTTTCTATTTTCCCTAAAATTTCATCGTTTTTAACATATTTCATTTTTTTCATTAGATGAAGCTTTAGAATAATAATAATAATAATAATAATAATAATAATGATAATGATGATGATGATGATGATGATGATAATAATAATAATAATGATAATAATAATAATGATAATGATAATAATAATAATAATAATAATAATAATAACGTAGACAAAACCCGCACCCATCAGTGGCTACGTAGTGCAGGGTTGAAAGGTGAAACTGAGGGTTTTATCATTGCTGCACAAGACCAATGCTTGTTAACTAGGAATTATCAAGCACATATGCTAAAATACTGTGTTAGCCCAAGATGCAGATTCTGTGACAAATATCCAGAAACTATTGATCATCTTATATCAGGTTGCACGATATTGGCACCCACTGAATATAAAACCCAGCATGACAGAGTGGGCCAATATCTGCACTGGAAAATTTGCAACTCCTATGGGAAGGAAACTGGAAGAAATTGGTACGAACACCACCCTGACCCAGTTACGGAGATAGGACCTGTTACAATTCTATGGGTCTACACAATACACACTGACAGAACAATCAAAACCAACCGCCCAGACATTGTTATTAAAGACCACAAACAAAATAAGTGCCTCCTTATTAATATGGCAGTCCCTGCAGACTGCAATGTATCTTTGAAGATATTCGAAAAACTGTCAAAATACAAGGACCTTGAAATAGAAATCTCAAAAATGTGGCACATGGGAACATCAACAATTCCTGTTGTAGTTGGAGCCCTTGGACTGGTTGGAAAAGATTCCAGTAGGCTGATTGAAGGGATCCCTGGAAGCCCATGCCTCAAAGAGATACAAAAAATTGTTCTGACGAGTACAGCCCACACTTTACGAAGGGCTTTATCTATGTAATTATATTTTTATTTTATTTTTTTTGCAGTGGAAAGTGTCATGATGTCATTTCTAACCTTAGGTCCCTGGGCGGGACCCGGAAAGAAATGTGTAAACGCCAGATATCAAAGGAAATAATAATAATAATAATAATAATAAAAATAATAATAATAATAATAATAAAAATAATAATAATAAAAATAATAATAATAATAATAATAAAAATAATAATAATAATAATAATAATAAAAATAATAATAATAATAATAATAATAAAAATAATAAAAATAATAATAATAAAAATAATAATATTAATAATAATAATAATAATAAAAATAATAATAATAATAATAATAATAATAAAAATAATAATAATAATAATAATAAAAATAATAATAATAAAAATAATAATATTAATAATAATAATAATAATAATAATAATAATAATAATAGGTAAGAGAGCAGCACACCAACAATGTGATGCTGGAGTCCAAACATATGAAGCAGAACATACCCATCATGACAACCAGTAAACCAGACATATGCATCACAGCCAATAGGTGTAGGAGATCAAATCTAACAGTTTAAACACATCTCTTATTCCACAGTCTCTCTTAGTATCATGTTTGTTTTAGTATTAGTCATGGTATTATTTCAATTTTCAATTAGTTTTGACAAGTATTTACTTATCTTTTAATTTTTGATATGTTTTTTATTGTAACTTTACTCATCTTTTATGACTACATAGCACAGACTGGAAATAAAATTTAATCCCTCAGTGAGACTCCAACTCATTTCCCTTTTGTCTCAGCTCAGTCAGTAAGAGCAGCTTAGTGCACTGAGTCGGGCTTACCTGAGGCAAAAAGTTTTTGTGTCATTGAGAGCTTAATGTGCTGTAGATCATGATCCTAAATAAAGTTGCAATAAAGCAAAAAAATTGAAGATAAAAATAAATACTTGTCAAAATTGATTATAATATAAGTTTTTATCGAGTTATTTTTTAAGCTTGACTGCTTTGTATAATTTTTTTAGACTTTGGTTGAAGTGGTAAAAAATGTTATCTAAGCCAACAGTTAGAAAATTTTTATGTGCCAAAATTAATTTAAGCTATGTTAAACTTACACATCTAATTAAGTAAGACGGTTTCATGGTGCTAGAAATAAATTCTTGGAAATTTACCATTTAAGATCCCAAATAAGTGAGAACAAAGAACTAATGATAAAAATATATACAAAATAAAACTGATCTTGTTTTCTGTTTGGAGCTGAAATAATTTAGTCATAGTTGATCATTTCAGTAAAACCCTGAAAAATGATAATTTCAGGAAAATTTAGAAAGGTGAGAGTCTTTTTTCTTTTCTCATATTCTCTCACACTTAGCAAACCCTTATGTTTTAGTGGCATAATTGCCTTCCTTGGGGTGAAATGATTACCCCCCCCCCCATAATAAAATCCTGGAAATTTTTCACTTATCCCCAGACTTTGAAAAAGTAAAAGATTAATTAAGCATAATTTATATGAAACAATATTGAATATGTTCCCGTGATGAATAGGATATTCTTGTTTGTCAGTCAGTTATGTGCCATGCGTGATACACGCCTAGGCAATCATGTATCTTTTGATACACAACTGATGAGGCAGATTTTTTCCCGCAGTGGGTTGCTATTTCTTTCTGCAGTAGACCAGTTGCCATCCAAGGCTATGGAACCCAGTCTGTCCTGCTATTTACTCATAGCTGGGGAAGAAGAAGAGGATTCATACCTTTCCTAAGGGTATTAGAATTTAATTGAATGTAATGGATTTGACTGGAATTTGAACTTGGCTCTCCTTATTCCTCAATCTAAGTTGCTATCCATTACTCCACCATACCTCCATTACTCCACTTGCTTGAGAACAATAAATTAAACTTTGTGGTACATGAGAGGTCTGTCTGAAAAGTAATGGGATTGGGTGTGCTGTGTGAGCTATGACCGAAAGAGGGATAAACAGATTGTGTTATCATCTATCATAATAGTTTGGGTGTATATAACTGTAATCGTATCTTTCTGTAACCAATCCTCATTTTTTCACATGCATTTGTGGAAGGACAATGCAGCTGCTTCTAATGCCCTGAGCATCTTGCAATTCCTGCACAAATAGAAGATTGCCACACTGAAACAACCACCCTATTCACCTGATCTTGCTCCATGTGAATTTTTTCTTTTCTCCAGGTTCAAGGGGACTTGTTTTGAAGGCATGGAGGGCATCAAGAGGGCCATAATGACAGAGCTGAGGGGCATGCAAGAAGAATCCTTCCAGAGGTGGATAGAAGTGTGGTAGAAAAAGATGAAAAAGTGCATTAGACTCAAGGAGGATTACTATTGTAGCATACCTAAAGACAATAATGAGTATGTCCCCATTCACATAAATACAGTAGTAAATACTGTATGTTGGTCTGCAGTTGGAGATTCATTGCAGAATTCACTTGACTCACTTCTAGCAGTTGACTACTTCTTCTACGTGCCACTGGCAAATCTTATATGTGTTGTTCTTGTCCTAAGTATTATTGTTCTTTACCAACCTTCCCTAGGTTACAACAATTACTTTGAAGAGGAAACTATGTAGTTTGTCTTTTGGAATTGAAATAAATTGATTGTGTGACACCAGTCTCATTACTTTTCAGACAGACCCCCTATGTTATTTTGGTTTGAGATTTATATTATGTTTTTAATTAAAATATGAGAGTAGATCAATAAGTCTGTAGCCTGACACACCTATTGGAATTTTTATCTGAATATTTTTTTGTTGTATAATCTTTGAGCTATGTGATATCAAACACTAAATTAAGTGCAATAAAAAAAAGAAGATTATGTTGGAAAATGCAATATGTTTGTACAAAATAATATAATCTTTCATCACAAGGCTATGAGGTTATTGATGGATCTATGTTTTAGGTTATGAACTGAGATTTTACATATTCCTGGAAAAGAACATGTAAATATTAAATTGTGTAATAATTGCAATGTGTTGTTTGAAGCCTTTTGTATTGTTTACATTAAACTGTTTGTATCCAAGTTAAGTGCCTTACGAATAAAGGTGGATTAATGTAATGCTCATCTAAAAGGGTTAACTTAACTGAAAACAATAGGTTAAGTATGATTTAAACATTTAAAGGAAATCTTTGGCACTGATCACATGACTCAAGTAAGCAATGGCATTGTTTTTAATCAGATAAGAATGTTCAGAAGTTCATCTTGGTTGAGAAACTGCACTTGATCAACTCTCATTAAATATTAGGAAATAATTTGTAGAATAAAATAAGGAAACCTTAGTTGTTTCCCCACATCTATCAAAATATTTTAAATTTTTAGATATGTTGTTATGCTGAAGATTTTAAGTATAAATATCTTCATTTGTTTTTATCTCTGTGCTAATATTTTATATATATCTATATATACATTTCTGTATTTCTTTCTTTCTATCTATTCCACATATCTATCTATCCATCTATCTATTCAACATAATTGTAAATAAACTCACTCTTACATTATATTAACTGTAGTATATATATATATATATATATATATATATATATATACAAAACTATCTAATCATTTATATTATAGCAACAGGTATTACATCTAATCTAATCTATTTTTTACTTATCATTTAGTAAATGAAAATATATAACTAATAGTATTCTTCAAGGGGCATCTTAGTTAATGTAATATTTAGATGAAAACAATTTGTGCCTGTGGGTTTCAGTAAAAGAGTTTAGAGTCATCACTTGATAAAAGTTCATGCCCTGATTATGTTCCCTAATTCAATTCAAACCTGTTCCCCTCTGTTCCAGAGGATTCAATTGAAGCAACAATGGTAACTCTAAAAGAATCCATCACTGCCATGAGTGAGAAGGACCCTTATCGAAACCCAAGTACGCTTTGCTTCTTACAGCTAATGGGTGGCATTGGTTGGTGCTGACGATGGGGTGCGGAACCTCTTGTCCTCCAGCAATTCACCAAAACTGGACCCCAACTGTAAGGCATCTTTGATTGAATTATGAGACAGATGAAGACAGGACAAATTGGATTCACAAAATCTGGTTTCCATGAGAAGAAGCTGTCGAGTGTGGTTGAACTTATGGGGGAGGGGGAATTCATTTTATCTTCATTGCACAGAAAAAAAGACTGGCAATGTGTGAACTTTATTGACAATTTTGATTGAAATATTTAAGCAGTCTATTGGGAGCCTGCACAATAAACTCATTTGATATACATGCCAGACAGAGGCCAATACTTACCAGTAAGGTGACTATGAAAAGAGTGAAGGTCTTTTTTATTTCATTTGCTTGCAATGTAGAATATGTTTTGTCATTCAACTGAGCAATTCTGTAAATAATCAATTTACAACAAACCAGAGAATTATATATACTTGATGATTGTTCAAATACTTTTATAGTTAGTGTTACTTTTTGGTGATTATAGTAATTATTTTATTCATTGTTTTTTTATATAATAACTATACAAAATTGAATTACATATTATTCTTTTGAATATGTGTCATACTTGATATCAAACAGAAAATAAGAACTGCCATCCTTTCATTTCAAAAATTTTTGAAGTTGGGAAAGATTTTAAGAAAAGACCACTGGAAATAACTATGCCGTCACATATTTAAACATAGTCATTTTTTATTTTAAATTTCAACTTAATTTTATTTATTTACATTATTTACATTCAAACTAATGTCCTCATCTTTTTGGTTCTTGTTCTTGCCATACTTTTTCAGCTGTCTGTCAATCTGGGTAACATTTAGAGTATTTCAAACTGATCCTTTTATTTAACCTACAGGGACTAGATTGTTTTATATTCTATTGTCCATGTCTTGGAATATCTCGTCTTTTTCTTTTTAGCATTGCCTATTTTGTTTCTAATGAGTCTAAGTCTGTACTAACTATCCCAGGGATTGAATTCACAATTATTATGCCATCAAATTAGTAATGAGTAGTAGAAAATGAACAGGCACTAGAATGAGAACAATCTACCACCATAAATTAAATAAGTTTAGTTTGAAATTCTATGAAAAGTTACCCAGATCAACAGAGGCCTGAAAAAGGCTGTGTGGCAAAACAACTGAAATATTGTTATAACAACAATAATGGGGAAATTAGTCCAATCATAAATAATGTAAATAATAAATATTTACCTATAGGAATTCATACAGAAATTCATTTATTTGACTGATGCCAGGAAGATTTATTTTAGGTTTAAAATTTCAAATATTTTGTATTTCATATCAGTTCAATGAACAATTCATAACAACAGATTAAACCAGGATTAGCCAAGCATTTTGCATTAGAAACAGGCAGTGAAAAAATAAATTATTTTGCAACACATTACTTTAGCTAAGCCAAATATAAATTTATAATTGAAAATGCTTATGAAAATACAGGGTGTCCACAAAGTCTCTTTACAATTTAAAGTAGATATTTAATTTTTTTTTTAACTAATTTAATACACCTCTATATGGGCACCATTAGTTGCATGAAGCCCATCAAGACAGTACTCAATTTCTTGCCATGTTCACTGTAGTATAGCCTCATCAGTGGTGGTAATGGTATCAGTGATCCTTTGGTTCACTTTCAGACTTTCTCAGCGAAGTTCCCTAGTCACATGGGAGTGTTCTGATCCCCAGATTCTCACATTATGTGTGTTCAGTATTCCCGAAACATGAAAAGGTTGTCTCATCACTAAAACAAACTTGGGTGAGGAACGTTTCATTCTCAGAAATTCATTCCAGCCTGTTAATTGTAAACTCTTTTCATCTTGGTTAATCATTTGGCTCAAGTGTCTGTAAGAGTTGCACTTTGTAAGCATACAATTGCAAGTTCTGGTGCAAGACTTTTTGTACTGATGAATGTGGCAGCTGTAACTTTCTGGCAGCAGTATGGAAACCACTGCTTGTCTTGTCTTACATTTTCAGTGTTTTCCTCAGATGTTCTTGCTCGCCCACTTCTCTCTTTATCCAACACTGTCCCTGTCTCCATAAATTTTTTGTGCCATGCATGAATTGATGTATGTGACAGTAAATCTCTTCAATACTTAGTTCTATAGTTTTGGTGAGTCTGCGTATCCACTTTTGTTTCAATAAACCATGCCACACATTGTGCCTTTTCTTCAGAAGTAGCCATTTTTAGGGATTCATTTCCTCTCTTTCATCAACAGGATATCTGAAATACACAAATGCAATGTGATTAAAAACTTTGATAACTACTGAGTACATAGAACAAATCTTATTAAGATATCTCATCAATTGCCTTTGTAATATGCTTTTTTAAATTATAAAGAGACATTATGGACACCCAGTTTTCAATGAAAAAGTAGATAATAAAGAAAAAATGGATAATTAATTATACCTAAAGTGTTGTGAAGTAACAGTTTTGAATCTCCAGTAATATCAATTCACCTATATGGTAGTGAATGCTGAACAATTTCCTCAAAAGAAGAAGAGATTTGATACAACAGAAATTTGGTTGTACAGAAGGATGCTGAGAATACCATGGATGGATTATGTGAGCAATGAGGAATTTTTAAAGAAAATAAAAACAAAATGGACACTTACATTTTGGAAATACCCAAATGAAAGAAGTACAATAATTTAAATATTTGGGAAGTGTTTGAACAGAGGATGGAAAATGCAACACTGAAACCCAAAGACACATTGGGATAGTATATTGGGATTCCAAAAGCTAAGCGAACTATTAAGAAACATAAAAATTTCATTAGAAATGAAGAAAAGAGTACTGAATTGTTATGTAATATCAGTCCTAACATATGGCAGTGAATGCTGGACAATCTCCTCACTGATGAAGAGGCAGAAGAAATGTGGTTCTACAGAAGGATGCTGGGAATACTATAGACTGAACATGTGACTAACAACGAAGTTTTAGAGAAAACTAGACTACGTTTGACCTGTTCTGTCTCTGATTTTCCAGGTTATAAAACACTGAAGTTGATTTCAATATTGCATTGAAATGAAAGTTAATTATGATTCAGTTATTCATTTCAATTTGTTTGCGTCATCATTGGTCTGGTTTACAAGTTCATGTTTAATGTTTTATTGATTGTCTACAGAATTTAATAGGAATAGTACTTGCAGGATAAACTTTTAATTTTAATTTTTTAAGTATGCCAAAAAATGTTTTTTAAATATTTAAAATATTGTTTATTTAAAGAAAGCTGAAATATAAATAATTACTCTACAAACAAGTGAACAAAATAGCAAAGCAGGATTCTTTGTGTTTGTCTTTAACCTGAAAATATTTTAATTAAAAAATTGTTTGTTTGAAGAAAGTTAAAATAAAAATTCTTGCTGTACAAACAACTGGTATTTTTAAATCTTATTCAATGAAATCAGATTAACTTAAATCATTACGCACCAAATGGATGCACTACACAAGCACGCATGTAATAACAGAGTTTTAGAATTATATAAATGGAAACAAAAAGTAAACTTATGCTTAACATCAGGAAGGGACTGTTGAAATTTCTGGGGCACATGAGAAAGGAGGGCTTGGAATATTTTATACTCACAGGATAGATTGAAAGGCAAGAAGGATGAAGGAAAACAATGCATAACCTATCTAGCAAGCTTCAGTAAATGGATGGTGGAGCAAGGTTAACGGGAGATAACAAAAAGACAAAATTTATTAAGAGTTTCAAAGGCCAGGAAGGAACACAGCACATAGAGTAGAAGGTAATCAGAAATTTTATTAGAATGAAAGAAAAGAGTGATGAATGGCTCTGTAATATCAATCCACTTATATGGCAGTGAATGCTGGACAATTTCCTCAAATGAAGAGGAGATTTGATGTAACAGAGATATGGTTGTGCAAAAGGATGCTGAGAATACCTTGAATGCTGAATGTGAGCAAATAAGAAAATTTTAAGGAAAAGAGTAACAAAAAGGACACCATTACTTAGAGAGAATCAGTTAAAATTTCTGTGACATATAAAGAGGCCTTGGAGATTTTGGTACTCTCAGGATATACTGAATGCAAGAGGAACTGAAGGGAAAAAAGTGAGTAACCTTCCATACAAGCTTGTGGAAATGGATGGCAGAACAGAGATTGAAGGATGTTAAAAAGATAAACATTGAATTATACAAAATTTGAAAGAAACTGATAAACTGATAAAAAGCAAACATTTGGAATACAAAGGCTAGCTCGAGTAATGTGTAGAAAAGACAATATGATAAAATATTTTATCCTTTATATATTTATTGAAAAACATAACTAAAGAAAATTAAATATTAAAAATAAGCCATTCCAAGTATAAATACAATTAATCATTTCACCAATTAGAATACCCTTCACTAGTAGCAACAGAATGTTCTAAATATGTTTTTAAATCTTGAAGAATTTTAATGCAGAATTCTCCCTTACATTGACCAATGAATTAATCGTCAGAGGAAAATAAATACATAAACAAAACAAAAGAGACAATTGTAATACCTCGGAAACATAATAAAGAAAGTGGGTTTGGAGAATTTGACACACACAGGACATATTAAAGACAAGAAAGAAACAATGAGTAACCTCCCTAATAAGCTTTTGGAAATGAATAATAGAACAGAGATTGGGAAGGATAGTAAGGAGACAAACATTACTTAGAGTTACAATGGATAGAAAGCAGTAGACGATCACACATATGCTAAAAGGCCACATCAAATAAAAGAAACATGAAATCTTCAAATGGGTTGATTTCTTTAACAATTTCTAAAAACAGACTCATGGCAATATATTCTGTCAAAGGTTTTTTAAGCCAGTATTTCTTCAAATCCAATCGACCAATTGTTTGATTGAAGATCTGACCCTAAATTAAATCAGTGCATAATTATAAAATGTTAAAATTTTCATTTCTTAGGTATTTTTCTTGCTTGGGAATGTGAAATATTTTGCTGCTGAACTATTTGTGATAAACAGTCAACAAGGAAATGTAAATAAGGTTACTATGAATAGGTTTTATAGACATTTTATTAAAATTATCTTCTGTTGAATTAATAATAGCTTTCCATTTAGGAAAAATTTATTTGAAGGCCATCCTGATGATGGTAGGTGGGAGTATAGTAAATAATACATAATGTTTACTCTTAATGTCTTTCTTTCTTGGAACAATTTCAAAGTCTTTTAATGAAATTTGTAACAAACAGATTTGAAAGAAGTTCAAAAATATAGGAAATTTAAATGGTACTAGCAAATCTTAAAGAATACTTGGCAGGTAATGTTAGAATGAATGACTGAACATATAATAATAATAATAATAGGGGGGAAGAAGAAGAAGAAGAAGAAGAAGAAGAAGAAGAAGAAGAAGAAGAAGAAGAAGAAGAAGAAGAAGAAGAAGAAGAAGAAGAAGAAGAAGAAGAAGAAGAAGAAGAAGAAGAAGAAGAAGAAGAAGAAGAAGAAGAAGAAGAAGAAGAAGAAGAAGAAGAAGAAGAAGAAGAAGAAGAAGAAGAAGAAGAAGAAGAAGAAGAAGAAGAAGAAGAAGAAGAAGAAGAAGAAGAAGAAGAAGAAGAAGAAGAAGAAGAAGAAGAAGAAGAAGAAGAAGAAGAAGAAGAAGAAGAAGAAGAAGAAGAAGAAGAAGAAGAAGAAGAAGAAGAAGAAGAAGAAGAAGAAGAAGAAGAAGAAGAAGAAGAAGAAGAAGAAGAAGAAGAAGAAGAAGAAGAAGAATGACGACATTGAGTCATTTGATAAGATCTACAAAGAAGAAGAATGGGAGGAGGATATGAAGAAGGAGGAGGAGCAGGAGCTATTAAAATTCAAGAATATATATGAATAAATATTTTCAGGAAGACTAAAGATGGTGATTGGCATTGCATGTAAATTTTTGCCGATTGTAGGTGGCAAGGAAGCAAACAATCAGAAAGGAGTGTTCCAAAGGCAGAAATGGAAAAAAAAAGCAACTATTAGAATAGAAGTGATGGTTGAATCCTGTCTAGTTCAATCGTAGAATGGTAAGATTTAGTTGCCAATCTAATAGCAAGCTTAAATTCCTGCATTGAGGCATCAAGGGGGAAAGGTTTTCTTCTATTCCTCTGTTTTCTTCTATTCCTCTATTTGCCTTCAGTCTGTCCTGTGAGTATCAAATTTTCCAAACACTGTTTCCTCATTATGTGCTCTCACAATTTCAATAATCTCTTTCTGATATTAAGTATAAGTGTCCGTTTTGTTCCCATTTTCAATAAAACTTTATTGTTGCTCACATGTTTGGTCTGTGTTATTTGCAGCATCATTCTGTAGAACCACATTTCTGTTGATTCAAGGGAATTCTTCATCTGTGAGGAGATTGTCCAGCATCTACTTGATCTACATAATTCATATTCCAGCATCCACAGCATCTATGCAATATCAATTCTCCACTTGGTGGACTGATATTGTGTAAAATTTCATTACTCTTTTCTTTGTTTCTAATGAAATTTTCCTATTTCTTAATACTTTACTTAGATTTTGGAAGGCAACTTTATACCAATGCACCTTTAGAATTGCACTTTCAGTCCTCTGTTAAAACACTTCCCAGATAATTAAATTGTTGTGCTCGTTTTATTTTGGTATTTCCAATTTGTAATCTGCATATAGGGAAACCATGCATTCTGTCTTCTTGCAATTGATGTTTAGTCTTTTCTTCCGGCTTTCCTTCACTATCTTCTGTAGGAATTCCAACCCTTAAAAAAATTATTCAGTAAGATTCAAGGCCTATAGATTTGTGTGAGGTTTTTTATTACATTTGAAATATATTAACAATTGAAAACTGGTTAGTGCACTTAATTTGTTTTATATTGTCTTTAAATCAAGTGGTTTACACTTTGCTTTTACAAACAGGGCCTCTCCCTGAGATTAACTGAACCATATCAAATTTAAGAAAGAGATGAAAGGGTCAGTTATACTCTGGATTAAAGCAGTTTATATTCATATAAGATGCATTAATAGTCGAATGACTAAAATTATTTGCTTTTGCAAAAGATGATATAATAAAATTGCCGTCTAGAATATCAATGAAATGAGACTGTTATGAACTTCATAATCATTTTATTTCTTTTTGTACTTGAAATTTTCATGCCTGTCTCTCACCTCCCTGATCCCTAATTTCTGGGAGCATGAAAAAATCATACTTCTTCTTGTAAATGACCACCATTCTCAATAAAAAGAAAGTCCACACATCATGCTGATGTTCTCTTTTTATTTAGTAAATACAGTGTGAAAACTAGAAAGAATAGCAAACATGTACCATGTCCTTTCCAGATATATGCGATCATGGCAGACCCTCTTTCTGCCATTCATTCGCCAAAGCTTGTTAGGAAAGAGACTCACTGCCTTCTCCTATCTCACTTGCCTTCAATATGCCCTGTGAAGGTTAAGTTTTCCAAGCCCTCCTTCCTCAAGGAATTTCAGCTTCCTATTCATGATTCTGAGTATAAGTGTTCTTTCTGTTACTGTTTTCTTTAAGACTTCCTTGTTGCTCTGTCCATGGAATTCTCAATATCCTTCTGCAGAACCACATTTATGCTGCCAAGAGTTTTTTTCTTCATACTTATATAAATTGTCCAACATTCACTGCCATATGAAGAGAATGGAATTCCAGATGGACAAAGTAAATTTCAAAGAATTACACAAATGAGGAAGACACTTTCCAAACAGAAACAATAACAATTTGAAATAAACTCAAAGAAATAACAAAGGGACACATGTGTATTTTAGGAGAATTTATAAATTTAGTGGTAGGGAGCAGATAATTAACATGTTGCTTCTTAGACCAGTATTTGTTAAAGAACATGTGGTAGTTTCCTTTACCCCTAAGGGGTCATGTGGTAGCAGGCTTGCAGAAATTACAGCTGAACACATTTTCTCTAAAACTTCATCCTTGCTCATATTCTCAGCATCCTGCTGTAAATCACATTTCTGTTGCTTCAAGGACCTTCTTTCAAATTTCAACTTTCTCTTTCTGATGTTAAATAAAAGTGTCTTTTTTGTTTCCATTTTCTCTAAAACTTTATCACTGCTCACATAATTGGGCTAAGGTATTCTCAGAATCCTTCTGTAGAATCACGCTTCTGTTGATTCAGGTTTCTTCTTCATCTGTGAGGAGATTGTCCAGCATTCATTGCCACATAGAAGGACTGATATTATATAACAGTTCAATGCTCTTTTCTTTTTTTTTAAATGAAATTTTTCTATTTCTTACTACTTTGCTTATCTTTTGGAAGGCATCCATGCTATCCCAATGCATTGTTGGATTTCAGTGCCACACTTTGTATTCTCTGTTGAAACACTTCTCAGATATTTAAATTATTGTACTTCAGTTAATTAACAATAACTGGCATTTGATAACAGAATTGAGAAAATATTAAATCAGTTTGTGATTTTTTTTTCAAAATCGTGCACATCTGTAGGAAAATGAAATAAAATTAATAAATAAAATAATAATGAACAAAAAAAGAAAAATACATTTTTCCATGACGTTAGTAATAAAGGAACTGGGAATCTCATTACTCCACTTGGCTTCATCAAATACCTGTTAGGTGGTGCTGTTTAAGTCTATAAAAAGACAAATATTTCCTTCCTCTCTCTTTTCCTTTCTCCAAGATGTAGTAACACATGAAAAAAAAATGATGCCTCCACTGGGTCAAGATCATTTCCCCGGGCCACTGATGACTGAAATCTCTTTCAACTTTCCAATGCATAGAGTTCACATGTGTCTTCCAAAACCTCCACATATGAAGTAAATCAACCTTTTCTTTGGTCATTCCAACTCAGCACAAGGCTGACTTGAACTTGACCATTATAACGATACTTACCCTAACTACAGACACCAAAGAAAGAAAACAGACATACCTAAGTGACATTGAGAATTTTGTTTCACTTCAGTTTATATAAAAAATGAAGAATAAACAGTCCGTAGTAAAAAAAAACAATATTTGTATACTTATTCTTTAATTGTTTATGTGTGAACATGCAAGCACACAAACTTATCATACACCAACACACAACCATTAAATGCCATACGTCATAGCAAAGCATATAAACATGGGAGAAAGGATTTATTAATATTCAATAAGCTTCATTTTTATGAAAGTCAGCATATTGTTACACCTTTTTATGATTATACCTTAAATATCATGGGAAATTCCTTAAAAAATTACAGATTTTATTAAATTTTTCAAGACGTTAATTTTTCTACACTTCACTTCTACTATGTGCCATGTCCATTTTTTTAAGTCGTGCACATCTGTTGGAAAATGAAATAAAGGATATCAACTTTATTTCCTTTTCCTGTTTGTATATTCTTCTATATCCCTTTAGGACTTAGGCAATCATGACTCTCCACAATCTCCTGTCCTTTGTAGATCTTAGTAAAGATTTTCTTTTTGCAATCTCTCTTAAACCTTGTTCTGCTGACCATTTATACAAACTCATTAGGTAGATTATGTGCTCTATTCGTCTTGCATTCAATATGTCCTGTGAGTGTCAGATTTTCTAAGCCCTCTTCCCTCATTCAACTGTTTCTTTTTGATATTAAGTAAAAAAACAGTAAAAACATTTTAAAGTCTGTCTATATTTCTGAGATGAGGTATTATGTACAGTATTTACATTAGTCGGATTATTGTCCTCATCTTTGTCGCCATTTTTGTCACAACGTTTCGGCCATTGTATGCTCCAGCCTTCTTCAGGTGATCGAAATAAAGGGTTCAGTTCGAAATTCCAACCACCTGACGAAGGCCGGAGCGTACAACAGCCGAAACGTTGTGACAAATATGGCGACAAAGATGAGGACAATAGTCCGTCTAATGTAATACTAAACATTTTAAACTTTTATTAACTTTTAATAAAATAGAAATGCATGCAAAACATTCAAATCAAAGTTGATCCTTAACATTAGTAAACTTATATTAATTTTATTATGTTATATCTCAGTAAAATGAATTCAAAGTTATTCCTGGATCAGTTTGTGATATCATCTTGTTGAACTGTAAACCATTAAGCATCAAACTGTTTTAAAAGTAAGCAGATTTTTATCATATAGCTTGAATGATATTGAACTGATAAATTCTTTAGATAGTATATCTAAAAACTACCTCAACTGCAAGAAAATCATACAAAATAAATCATGATGAACAGAGAATCCTATTGAGAGTTTAATGGAGGTTCCCAAATGACTACATAGGTTAAGGCAGTTGATCTGATAATGTTTTTTCTGAAGTTAATTTGATCTTTAGATCTTGTTAGATGCAATTTTTCAACTGATCCTGATGTTTGTCAAATAAAGCTCAATTCAGTATCCTTTTAAAGACCTCACTTCTCTTTCACGAATTCAAGTTGATTGTGCCATTCGATTAGACCAAATTAGGAAAATAAAAACTACTGCCAATACATGAACGTAGCTTCTAGCTTACAAACGGTGTTCTTTTGATTTAAAAAGCTTAATTTCTGCACAATGAACACTAGCAGGACTTTTGGGGATGTAATAGAATAGAATCAGGAGTTGTCTGTCACTAAAAGATCTGCCACTTCTTCCTGGAGGATAACAAAAAGTAATCATTATGGCTTGAGATGGATGGCCCATGGATCTTGTGGTGAATTACTTCACTTAAATTGTTCTACTCTAGTGTTTTGATCAAAGAATTGTCAAGCAGAAATAAATGTTGACCCTTTCCAATGAATTCTAAGCCTTTGATGGCTTTATTCTGTATTTTTCAGTCAAAATTAGATGTCCTCTGGGCTTAGTTTTCTTCTTTTCTGCTGGTTTGAGTTAATGACAACAGTTCCAAGATAACTTTGGTAAAAACATTTCATTATTCACTAACATTCAAATTCTTCCTCAAACTTTGGATATTCATTAATTGTGTTGCAGGGTAGCAATTTTCGAAAAAGGACAAACAGCAAAGGAAATAGGGATAAAACAAAAAAATTTGAGATTCTTACAAACATGAGAAGAAATTCGGCATGCTTTATAAAACAGAGGTCATGAAACAGCATTAAATGATTGGTTAGAGCTTTTGGTTAGAACTTGGGCTAGATAGTTTAAGGTCTACAGTTCAGATGTTAGCAATAATTAAAAAGATAATGTGATTACTACAGTTTATTTTGTAAAGGTATAGAATTTTCCATGAAAAAAATAAAATTATTATTAACACAGCAACTATAACATCATCATTAATGGATGATTTATTATGAATACTTTACAAAACAACATGTTTAAAATTATATACCTATCTAGTAAATTAATCCTAATATACTCAGCTTCAAAAGTGCCATGTCCCATTATGGTGTAGATGATCATCATCCTTCACAGCTTTCTTTTCTTCAGTATCTGCAGATACCATGTGTTCTTGGAAAACAGAGTAGATTGGTTTCCTGTTAACTTCTTCACATGCTGAGATCTGTTACATTACCCATACATCCTTACTACAAATTTCTATTCTTCTGTGTACTGGGTTTCTCCACTTCCTCTTTTTTGTAGCTCTTATTAAGCTTTTTCTTTTTGCTGTCTCTCATAATCCCTGTTCTGCCAACCAATTACACAAGCTTGTTAGAAATATATTGGGCAGCAATCCATCTTTTATACATGTCTCATTGAATGCGGTACAAGGAAAATTTTGCAAGTTTTTCATTCAGTTTTTCTTGTGTCCATACACTTTTTCATTTATGAAAACTGTTTTTTTTTTCCTTTTTTTTTTTTACTATTGTTCACAAGGCCTAAGAGCCACTGAGGGTAGCAGGTTACTAAATGAGGTTGTTGTAAAAGTGTACTTGGAGAGAGAGCAAGAGATGTATATCATGAGGATATGTAGGATAGTTCATTCCACAAAGCAACACAGTCCTCAGTAAGAAGTAGTCTAAGTGGAACATCCTTCTGATGTGCTGATACCCACAAAAAAAGAAAGTATAAAATGAAGAAAATTTACAGAGGTTGGAAATATTTGGTGAGACTTAGGAAATGTTAAGTAACTTGACAGATTAACGGCCTAAATATTCAGTTCAAATTCCCTGGACATTTGCGTATGAGCGTGTATATATTTATTTATTTCCTAACTTATTTTTCTATTTGTTATAATCAACATAACAAGTATAAACTATGAACATCATGTGTTATATATGTATGTATGTATGTATGTATGTATATGTATATATGTATGTATGTGAATGTAAGCATTATCTCTTTCTTTCTCTCTTTCTTACACAAAACACACATCATATATACATATATACATATATATATATATATATATATATATATATATATATATGAATGTATATATATATATATATATATATATATATATGAATGTATATATATATATATGAATGAGATAACAATATTGCAGAAAATGAAAACAAGTGGAATTAAATCATTTCAAGGATCACTCACTCCCATTCAGTTCATCTCTCAATAGATTTTGATAATAGATCAATTTGTAACCTTCTTTTCAAAAGGGCTTCACATCTTACTTCCCTTCCATATGACTCAGATATAAATGCATGTTACTCTCTTGAGACCTTCTGATAGAATCATGCCTCCTATTTTGGAAAATAAGTAAAAAATATATATAAATAAAATGGATGGTATTCAATTATCTACCTGAAAAAAATCCTCCTTTCTTTTCTATCTGTGAGATTATGCTTGTTGCTATGAATCCCTTATAGTATTGAGTGGGCCAGTACAAATGTATCTTTCATGAGAAATTAACAACTTCAAAATAAATTGTTCATATATACATACATATATATATATATATATATATATATATATATATATATAAAGGAGTTGGCCAATTAAGTAATAATTTAAAACCAAATTAATCATCAGAGGTTGCAGTTTAATAAACATTATTACATTATCACATTTTCATTTATTCTTTGGAGTAAGTTAACCCTGAGGTTAAGGTGTAAGAATAGATATATTTATTTCTGTTTCATGTAGTTTTTCTTTGAGAATACTAAATAGATTACTATTATTAAGCAATTATCAAAAAAAAAACCTGACTCAACCATGGAAAAAAATTTGTATAGTGATTAATGAATTATTTTATCAAAGATAAACAAAAATAATGAGATCATCCATATACGTATGAAAGACAAAATCAATGAATAGCAACTTAAGCCTAATCTTTCAGCAGATTACAATTTTGAATTTTGAATTTTTCGAAAAAGTAGCCGTCTTTCAAAATTCTTGATTTGATCATCTCTGATATTGATCCAGGCTTGGTTGAAATTATTCTGAAATTGTTATCAATAAGGAAATATAAATAAATTCTAAATCATGATCATAGAGGTTTTTATCAAGTAAATTTGACAATGTACAGCACAGGGATCTATTTAAACTGATAAAAAAAACTAGATCTATTCAGAAAGGATAATGCAGAACTTACAATGGGAGAAAACTAGCTACATAAGGATAGAAAATGAATTGAGTAGCTACCCAAGGATGTGTCTGACATAATGTATCTTCCAATGTGCCTTTTCTATAAATACTTTCATAGTAAATGTTCAGATGGTCTCTTTGGTATGGCACCTAGACTATGAATTTATGTGCAGTACTAGATTGGTGGCAAGGTCTCATCAATTCACAGTTGAATTGACTAGATATAACTGTAAGCTCAATGCTAACAGTTTCTTTTCTCACACTTCTCACTCGTGGAATTCTCTTCTGGCTCCATGCTTTCCAATCAACTTTGAAATTCAAAAATTTAAATACAATGTCAATGGTTATCTCCTGTTTTCTTGATTATTCTTCTATTGTTTTCACTTCTTAATTTTGTTTTTCTTTTGTCTTATTCTTTCAGATTCAGTAAACGCTTGTGTCTTAATTGGTTTACTGCTTTAAATGTGGTGATATGATTAGGAAAAAAAAACAAGGATGTATCTTCTCCCTAGATTTATTCAGCCTCTTCTCCGGATCTTCTGTGGCTCCCTTGCCTTGATCGACCCACTGTCTTTCTCTTTCACCACATCCCCTCCCTTGCCACTCCTATCTGCTCTTCCTCCAACCCTTCTTTAACCCCTTGCGTGATAGTGGCCTCCGGCCTTGCTTGGGGTGATACGATTAAAAAAAAAAAAAAAAAGAAAGGCTATCCTAAAGGAGCTAGAGACCCTACCAGGATTTATTATTGGTGGGTGTCATTTTAACAAAGTAAGATACACAGAAGACACTGTGTTGATGGGTGACATGGAAAGAAAACTACAGGACCTCCTAGAGAAGGTAGTAAAAGAAAGTGAGAAAAAAGGACTAACCATCAATTGCAAGAAGATAGAAAGTATAGTCATCAGCAAGAGGAAAAGCTGAAATGTGTGAATTAAACAATCAAGATATAAACATCAAGCAAGTACACAAGATTAAATAGCTGGGATGTGTTTTAACAGAGGATGGAAAATGTGACATTGAAATCTGAACACGCATTAGACGAGCAAGAGATGCATTCCAAAACTAAGCAAAGTGCTGAAAAAGAGAAAAGTTTCATTAGAAACAAAGAGTGCTGGATTGCTATGTGATATCCATCCTCTTATATGTCAGTGAATGCTGGACAATCTCCTCATGGATGTGGAGGAAACTGATAACAGAAATGTGGTTCTATGGGGGATACCAAGAATTTCATTGATGGAGCAAGTGAACAACGAGAAAGATTTAAAGAAAATATTTTTCACAGACTCCAGTGACTGTTCTTTGGGTCAAAGTGAAAAGTAAGGATTTCTAAGGCTGATTGCGGTTTTCTCTATTAAAAGGACTGATGCAATACAATTTTTCTGACTCCATTTTCCTCCAATGTTGTCATGTGTTGTAGATTTAGTAAATATAAATATCTATATAGCTGGAAGAAAACACTTTTACAGTTTCTTTTACATTTACATATTCAACATATATACTGCTTTAGTATTTTGATAGATTGTATATATAGGGTGCGCCTGAAATACCCCCTACATATACCTCCCATAAACATCTCCCACATAATGGCAAAAGATTAATGGAAATGATGTCTTCATTTAGCTAATATCTTACCATTATGTGGGAAGTATACGTGGGAGGTATTTTTGCTACACTCTGTATTAATCAAATAAATAACCTTATATTTGTATTTGTATAAAACTTTTAATATTTTAAGTATTAAATCAAATTCTATTTTTAATTAGAATTTCAGTTCCTAATTATTCTTTTATTTGAATCATTTTCTGAGTTTAACTCTATAAATTTGATATCATAAATTTTAGTGTTAAAAAATGATCAATCATTTTTGCTTTATTTGTATTTCTATATTTGCAACTTGTTTGCCAGGTTCAATGTCTTACTTCATCTTGGAATATTTTAATACCTATTTGTCCCTTGAAGCATCTCAAAGACATCTTGTCACTGATTGCGTTGCAAGTGCAACCTTTATCACATCTTGGGATTGTTAAAAAAGGAAAAATGTGAGAGATAGAAAGACAAGACAAAAGTGATTCTCATGTATATTCAATGATATATTTTCAGAACATCCAGTGTTGTATATTTTTGTGAGCTTTGTTAGTTTCTTAGGAATCTAGCTTACCAAAAATTTACACCAATAATATGGAATACATCATTTTTTCCAAGAAGACACATTTATTGCTTTCTTGAGAGTGAGAGAGAATTTTAGTTATTTCACAAGAATATCCAACTTTTGCAATCTAAACACATATTATACGGTTACTTTTGCAAACTAAACAAGTATTATACGGTTAATTTTTTTTTTTTTAAGCTTATCAATCCAAGCAAGGCTGGAGGCCACTAGCATGCAAGGGGTTACAGAAGGTTTGGAGGAAGAGCAGATAGGAGTGGTAAAGGAGAGGATGTGGAGAAAGATAGTGGATCGATCAAGGCAAGGGGGTTACAGAAGATTTGGAGTGAGAGCAGATAGGAATGAAAGGTGAAAGGATGTGGAGAAGGGAAGTGGATAGATCAAGGCAACTGGAGATGTCGATTGACGTTACACTTAAATAGATGGAGATTGTATTTGTCAGGGAAACAGGAATAAGGAAGTGAGTTCCACAGGCGGGATGTGCGAGACATGAAGCTATTGGAGTAGAAGAGACGTCTGCATCTAACAGTTTCAACGGTGAAAGGGTGGGAATGGGATGCTAGCCACGTTTAAATTCATGAGGCCTAGGAACCAGCAAAAGCAGCTCCTCAAAGCAATTGTTGACCTGCTTCGGGTTGTCCACTGCAAACCTTTAAAGGGTTTTATCCTAAATAAGATGTGCTTTACAAATTAAAATTTCAATTCTGAATAAGCTCCTTTTCTTTACATATGACATAATATCATTTATTGCATGAAAGGCATCATATAATTCGAAGAATATATATTGATAAATTCAGGTAGAAACATTTAAGATCCAAAATTTCTGTTTCATTTTCTACTTTCAAGTACTCTGCCAATAAAATTCTTGTCTGTTTATATATATTTATTTAGGACAATATGTGAATGTTTTATATTTTTACTTAAAGTCATTTAAATTATTTTCAGTCATTGCCCCCCACCTCCTCCCGACATAGGACAATGACCTGGAGGATTTAAATTTCTGTTTTAAATATACTAACAAGATCTCTTCCCTGCTGTACATTTCAATCATGTAACATTTCATAAAAATGCATTTTCTACTTATAAACACACGCGCACATATATATATATGTATGTATATATATATATATATATATATATATATATATATATATATACACACAGATACACACACACATATATGTACATTATATATATATATATATATATATATATATATATATATATATATATATAT